>KV020095.1:0-191500 GCA_001598015.1 Dorcoceras hygrometricum | reverse complement strand
AGAGGAGATTTTTTTCTGCGGATCGTGACGCGAACCCTTCGAAGCGGGGTGGTTCGTCGAAGGGGCGAGAATCATAGCGCCGAGCGGCACGACTGGGAAGAGGCAACACGCAAAATTTTCGACCGGACCACCGACTACACTGGCCCAATCCCTATGCCACCCCTATGCCACGCGAGCCATCACGCCATGCTGAAGTCCCTGCTTGCCGCGTCGCTGCTGTTGCTGGGCTGCCACGCCTGCGCCGCCCCGACGGAAGCGACGCCCGTTACCGTGACCCTGCACGGCCAGCGCTTCTCGGCGGAGCTGGCCACCAACGAGGCGGCGCGCGAGCACGGCCTGATGATGCGCACGGCGCTGGCGCCGGATCACGGCATGCTGTTCGTGTTTCCCGATACGGCGCCGCGCGGCTTCTGGATGAAGAACACGCTGATCCCGCTCGACATCCTGTACTTCGATGCCGATCGCAAGCTGGTGTCGGCACAGCTGGACGTGCCGCCGTGCAAGGCCGATCCCTGCCCGGTCTATCCCAGCACGGGGCCGGCGCGTTACGTGCTGGAATTGTCCGCTGGCACGGTCAGGCGGATCGGCGCGCGCGACGGCGACACGCTCACGATCGAGGGCAGGCTGGGGACGGTCGACTGAACGGCGCCGGCGGCCGGGGCGATCGCCAGGCCGACGCGGTAGGGGATCAATGCTTCGGGACGGATCGCGTCGAGCATGTCCCAGTCGTCCTCGAATGGAATGAACTGCTGCATGGTGAGGCTTCCGGCGTCGCGCGCGTGGGGTGCGCGTGGAAGCATCACAGCGGATCGGTGGGCCCGTTCGCAGGCGCAAACGTGGCGAAAACGGGCCGGCCGCGGGCGGGGATCGGCGATCAGTCGACCTCGATCATCTCGAAGTCGCTCTTGGTGGCGCCGCAATCCGGACAGGTCCAGGTCTCGGGCACGTCCTCCCAGCGCGTGCCGGGCTCGATGCCCTCTTCCGGCACGCCCAGCGCCTCGTCGTAGATATAGCCGCAGACCACGCACATCCATTTGCGCAGCGCGGTGGTTTCGGTGGAGCTCTGGCTCATCGTCGGGCTTCTTTGTTCGAGGGTGAATAGTGCATTCTCGCAACTCGCCTGCCGTTGCGGAAGCGCACGGCGCCCATCTCCGCCCTTGCGGGCGCACGGAAGCCTCGTGGCATGACCGATTCCCCTTTCACTGACCGCGGCCTGTACGCGATCACCGATGGCCCGCGCGCCGACCTGCCTGAGGCCGTCGCGCAGGCGCTGGCCGGCGGCGCGCGCGTGCTGCAATACCGCGACAAGACCAGGGATGCCGCACGGCGCCATGCCGAAGCCGCGGCGCTCAAGCAGTTGTGCGACGCGCACGCCGTGCCGCTGATCGTCAACGACGACGTCGCGCTGGCCGCCGCGGTGGGCGCCGCCGGCGTACACCTGGGCCGCGATGATGGCGACGTGGCCGCCGCCCGCGCGGCGCTGGGCGCGGGCGCGATCATCGGCGTGTCGTGCTACGACTCGCTCGAACGCGCCCGCGCCGCCGCGATGGCCGGCGCCGACTACGTGGCGTTCGGCGCGTTCTTCCCCTCGCCCACCAAGCCGCATGCGGTGCGCGCATCGCCCGAGCTGCTGCGGCAGAGCGCCACGCTGGGCGTGCCGCGGGTGGCGATCGGCGGCATCACGCCGGACAATGCTCCCTCCCTGGTCGAAGCCGGCGCGGATTTCCTCGCCGTGATCTCGGCGGTGTTCGCCGCGTCCGACGTGCGCGCCGCCGCGCAGCGCTTCGCCCGCCTCTACCCCGCCGATTGAGAAAGCACCGATGAGCACTAGCCACGAACTGTTCCAGCGCGCCCGCCAGCTGATGCCCGGCGGCGTCAACTCGCCGGTGCGCGCCTTCAAGTCGGTGGGCGGCGAGCCGTTCTTCACCGCGCGCGCCGACGGCGCGTATCTCTGGGACGTGGAAGACAGGCGCTACATCGACTACGTGGGCTCGTGGGGGCCGATGATCGTGGGCCACAACCATCCCGCCGTGCGCGAGGCGGTGGAACGCGCGGTGAAGGACGGCCTCTCCTTCGGCACGCCCTGCCCGGCCGAGGTGACGATGGCCGAGACCATCGCGAAGCTGGTGCCGTCGGTGGAGATGGTGCGCATGGTGAACTCGGGCACCGAAGCCACCATGTCGGCGATCCGCCTCGCCCGCGGCGCCACCGGCCGCGCCAAGATCGTGAAGTTCGAGGGCTGCTACCACGGCCATGGCGACAGCTTCCTGGTGAAGGCCGGCTCCGGCGCGCTCACCTTCGGTGTGCCCACCTCGCCCGGCGTGCCCAAGGCGAATGCCGACCTCACGCTCACCCTGCCCTACAACGACCTTGCCGCAGCCCAGGCGCTGTTCGCCGGACAGGGCAGCGAGATCGCCGGCCTGATCATCGAGCCGGTAGCCGGCAACATGAACTGCATCCCCCCGGTGGACGGCTACCTGCAGGGCCTGCGCGAACTGTGCACGCAGCACGGCGCGCTGCTGATCTTCGACGAGGTGATGACCGGCTTCCGCGTGGCGCTGGGCGGCGCGCAGGCACACTACGGCGTGACGCCCGACCTCAGCACCTTCGGCAAGATCATCGGCGGCGGCATGCCGGTGGGCGCCTACGGCGGCCGTCGCGAACTGATGGAGCAGGTCGCCCCGGCCGGCCCGATCTACCAGGCCGGCACGCTCAGCGGCAATCCGGTGGCGATGGCGGCGGGCCTGGCGATGCTGGAGCTGGTCCAGGCGCCGGGCTTCCACGACACGCTCGCCGCGCGCACGCGACTGCTCTGCGACGGCTTCCAGTCGGTGGCCGACGGCGCCGGCGTGCCGTTCAGCACCAACCGCGCGGGCGGCATGTTCGGCCTGTTCTTCAGCGCCGGGAAGGTGGAAAGCTACGCGCAGGCCACGGCGGCGGATACCGCGCTGTTCAACCGCTTCTTCCACGGCATGCTGAAGCGTGGAGTGTACCTCGCCCCCAGCACGTTCGAGGCGGGTTTCCTGTCCAGCGCGCATTCGGACCAGGACATCGCCGACACCTTGCAGGCCGCGCGCGAGGCGCTGGCCGAGGCCGCCGCGGGCTGAGCCGCATGGCCGCACCGATCACCCAGCAGCGCGAACGCGACAGCCACCTGGCACCGGCCACGCGCGAGGGTTGGCGCCGGCGCGGCTTCGAGATCGTGTTCGGCACCGATACGCGCGCCGGCCGCCTGTTCGATCTCGTGCTGATGGTGGCGATCGTGGCCAGCGTGCTGGTCACCATGCTGGACAGCGTGGCGGCGCTGCATGCGCGCTTCGGCATCCTGCTGCGTGCGGCGGAATGGCTGTTCACCGGGCTGTTCGCCATCGAATACGCCCTGCGCCTCGCGGTGCTGGCGCGGCCGCTGCGCTACGCGCGCAGTTTTTTCGGCCTGGTCGACCTGCTGGCGATCCTGCCCTCGCTGCTGAGCCTGCTGTTCACCGGCACCGAGCAGCTGATCGGCATCCGCGCCTTGCGTATCCTGCGCGTATTCCGCGTGCTCAAACTCGCGCGCTACGTGGGCGCCGCCGAGCAGATGCGCGACGCGCTGGTCCGCAGCCGGCGCAAGATCTTCGTGTTCATCGCCACCATGCTGATCCTGATCTCGGTGTTCGGCGCGATCATGTACGTGGTGGAAGGCCCCGCGCACGGCTTCACCAGCATCCCGCGCTCGATGTACTGGGCCGCGGTGACCATGGCCACGGTGGGCTTCGGCGACATCGCGCCCAGCACGCCGCTGGGCCAGTTCATCACCACCATCATGATCCTGATCGGCTACGGCATCATCGCCGTGCCCACCGGCATCTATGCGGCGGAACTCACCCACTCGCTGAACCAGGCGCGCCAGCAGCGCCGCTGCGAAGCCTGCGGCTGGCACGGCCACGAGGCCGAGGCCCGCTACTGCCAGCACTGCGGTGCGGCGCTGCCGGCGTCGCCCGCATCGCGTTCCGCTGGCGCCTAAACCACCCGCCCGGCCAGAAAGCTGAGTAAGTACGGGCTTTACACATGGATGCCTTTACTATCCGTGGCAGCCGCGCAGGATGTGCGGGGCCGTCATCCGCGGCATGTCACGGGAGCACCACCAATGAAACGCCTCACTTTCGCCTGCGCCCTGGCGCTGGGCCTCGGCCTGCCGTTCGCCGGCACGACGGCAGCGGCCATGCAGGCCGCCCCGCCGGCCGCCGCCGCACCTGCGGCGCCGAAACTCCATGCCGCGCTGCGCAGCCTGTGGCACGGCCACATCGCGCACACCCGTGCCTACGCGATGGCGGTGAAGGCCGGCAACCAGGCCGCGGCGGCGAAAGCCGCCAATGACGTGGTCGCGAACGCGAAACAGATCGCCAACGCGGTGGCCGGCTTCTACGGCGCCGACGCCGGCAAGGGCATGCTGAAACTGCTCGCCGGGCACTGGGCCGGCGTCAAGGCGCTGACCGACACCGAGCATGCGGGCGACCAGGCCGCCAGCGACAAGGCGATGCAGGACCTGTCCGCCAACGCGGGCGAGATCGCGCAGTTCCTGCACGGCGCCAACCCCGCGAACTGGCCCGAAGCGACAGTGCAGGGCCTGCTGCTGGAACACGTGGCCGACCACCATGCGCAGATCGGCGAGATCATGAGCGGCGACAGCGCAGCCGAAGCGCAGACCTGGGCGCGCATGCAGGAGCACATGAACATGATCGCCGACGCATTGGCCGGCGGCATCGCCGCGCAGTTCCCGGCCAAGGTGCAATGAAACCGCTGAGCGCCCTGCGCCAGCTCGGCCAGACCCAGCAGAAGCTGTTGCGGGCGCTGCTGGCCGCGCCGCAGGGCGCCAGCGTGGAAGCGCTGTGCCAGGCGCTGGGCGTGACCCACAACGCGGTGCGCCAGCACCTGGCCGTGCTGATCGCCGCGGGCTACGTCGAGCGCGGCACGGCGCAACCCACCGGCGGCCGGCCGCAGGCGCGCTATCTGCTGCTGCCGGCGGGTCGCGAATTGTTCCCGCGCAATTACGGCCTGATCGCCACCGGCATCCTCGAACACCTCTACGCCAGTGCCGGCAAGCCCGGCGTACAGGCGCTGCTGGCATCGATCGGGCACGAGCTGGGCAGCGCCGCGGCCAGCCGCATCGAGGGCGCGGACGAAGCCGCCATCGCCACGCGGCTCGCCGAACAGCTCGATGCGCTGGGCTACGAGGCCGCCACGGTGAAGCGCGAGGGCGAAACCCAGGTCGAGGCGTACAACTGCGTGTTCCACCATCTGGCCAGGACGCACCCGGACGTGTGCCGCTTCGACCTCGCCTTCATGGAAGCGGCCACCGGGCGGCCGATCCAGCACATGGAATGCCTGCTGCGCGGCGGGCATGCCTGCCGCTTCCGCATCGGCAAGCCGCGCGTCAGCGGCGACTGATCACCACTGCCCGGTATTGGGCATCGAGGACCACGGCTCCTGCGGCGGCAGGTGGCCGTCCTGCAGCAGCTCCACCGAGATCAGGTCGGGCGAGCGCACGAAGGCCATGTGGCCGTCGCGCGGCGGCCGGTTGATGGTGTAGCCCATGTCCATCAGGCGCTGGCAGGTGGCGTAGATGTCGTCCACGCGGAACGCGAGGTGGCCGAAGTTGCGCGCGCTGCCGTAATCCTCGCTGGAACCCCAGTTGTAGGTCAGCTCGACTTCCGCCTCGGGGCTGTCCGGCGCGGCGAGGAACACCAGGGTGAATTTGCCCTGGGCATTCTCCATGCGGCGCACTTCGCGCAAGCCCAGGCCATCGCAGTAGAAACGCAGCGAGGCGTCGATGTCGCGCACGCGCACCATGGTGTGCAGGTATTTCATGGGTCTTCACCCGGATGTGTCGATGGGGAACAATCGATGATACCAACCGTGGCGCAGCTCAGTCGCTCAGGCGCATTCGCAATGCCTGCGCCAGGACGTCCAATTCCTCGGCCTTCGCTGCGGCCGGCACGTCATCGAGATAGACGCGCAACAAACCATCGTCCACGCGTCGTGGCTGCACGTGCAGATGGAAATGGAACACTTCCTGTCCACCCGCCCAGCCGTTGGATTGCCAGAGGTTCAAACCTGGCGGATCAAACGCCGCGCGCAGCGCCTGCGCCACCCGCTGCGCCATGCGCATCGCGGCAGCGGCCTCGTCGGGTGTCAGCATGTAGAGATCGCGCGCGTGCCGACGCGGCACCACCAGCACATGGCCCGGCACCGCCTGGCGCAGATCCATGAAGGCCAGCATCACGCCGTCGTCCGCCACGATGGCGGCCGGCGCCTTGCCCGCGGCGATCGCGCAGAACGGGCAGGCGCCGTTCACGCCGCAGTGAAAGCCGCCAGCGCCGCACGCAGGCGTGCGAGGCCCTCGGCCAGTTCCCCGGCGCTGATCGTCAGCGGCGGCACGAAGCGCAGCACGTCCGGGCCGGCCTGCAACAAAAGCAGGCCATGCGCGGCGGCGTGGTCGAGGATCTCGCCGGCCCTGCCCCGATACGCCTCGGCCAATGCCGCGCCGACCATCAGGCCGCGGCCGCGCACCTCATCGAACAGGTGCAGCTCCGCGTCGATCCCGGCCAGCCCGTCGCGCAGGGCCTGCGCCTGCTCCGCCACGTGCGCCAGCAATTCCGGCGAAGCCAGCTTGCGCAGCGCCGCGCGCGCCACTGCGGCAGCCATCGGGTTGCCGCCGAAGGTGGTGCCGTGCGCGCCGTACTGCATCACTTCGGCCACCTTGCCGCCGGCCAGCATCGCGCCGATCGGAAAGCCGCAGCCCAGCGCCTTGGCCAGGGTGACGATGTCGGGCTTCACGCCATCCTGCACATGCGCGAACAACGTGCCGGTGCGGCCCATGCCGCACTGGATCTCGTCCAGCACCAGCAGTGCGCCGTGCGCGTCGCACAGCTCGCGCACGCGCTTGAGGAAACCCGGCGCGGCCGGCACCACGCCGCCCTCGCCCTGCACCGGCTCCAGCATCACCGCGGCGATGTCGCCGCTGGCGAACGCGGCTTCCAGCGCCGCCGCATCGTTGAAGTCGAGGTAGCGGAAGCCTTCCGGCAGCGGCTCGTAGCCGGCCTGGTACTTCGGCTGCGCGGTGGCGGTGACGGTAGCCAGGGTGCGGCCGTGGAACGAACCCTTGAAGGTGACGATGACGCGCCTGTCCGCCTCCCGCCCCTGCGCGGCGGCCCACTTGCGCACCAGCTTGATCGCCGCCTCGTTCGCCTCGGCGCCGGAGTTGCACAGGAACACGCGTTCGGCGAAGCCGCTCGCGTTCACCAGTTCCTCGGCCAGGCGCAGCGGCGGCTCGGTGTAGAACACATTGCTGGCGTGCCACAGCTTGTGCGCCTGCGCGGCAAGCGCGGCGAGCAGGTCGGGGTCCTGGTGACCCAGCGCGTTCACCGCGATGCCGGCGCCGAAATCGACGTAGTCGCGGCCTTCGGTATCCCATACCCGCGCTCCCTTGCCATGATCCAGCACCAGCTCGCGCGGCTTGTACACCGGCAGCCAGTACTGCTTGCCGAGCGAGGTGAGAGCCGAGGTGTCGTGCGTGGTCATGGGCGTTCCGGCTGGATCGGGGAATGAGGCGTGGCCGGCAATATTAGGGCATTTGCGCCACGCTCAGCCGAGGAACAGGTCGGGCAGCAGCGGCGTGCCGGGTGCCACGGCATAGGCGTCGAAGCCGGCCACGCCGGCCTCGCGCAGCACGTCCTCGTCGATCGCGAAATGGCCGCTGTAATCGCCGGCGGCGCGGACAAGGATGGCATGCGCCGCATCGGCCACGATCTCCGGCTTGCGGCACTGCCCGGCGCGCACTCCGTCGATCATCGCGATCGCCGCGGTGGCGATCACCGTGCGCGGCCATAGCGCATTCACCGCGATGCCCAGCGGTGCGAACTCCGCGGCCATGCCCAGCACGCACAGGCTCATGCCCATCTTGGCGATGGTGTAGGCGGTATGCGGCGCGAACCATTTCGGATCGAGGCTGGGCGGCGGCGAGAGCATCAGCACGTGCGGGTTTGCGGCCTTTTCCAGGTACGGCAGGCAGGCCTGGGTGACCAGGAAGGTGCCGCGCGTATTGACCTGCTGCATCAGGTCGAAGCGCTTCATCGGCGTGTCCTGCACGCCGGCCAGCCAGATCGCGCTGGCGTTGTTGACCACGATGTCGATGCCGCCGAACCGCTCCGCCGCCTGTGTCACCGCGGCGTGGACCTCGGCCTCGTCGCGGATGTCGCACTTCAGCGCGAGCGCCTTGCCGCCGGCGGCCTCCACCGCGGCCGCGGCGGTGTGGATGGTGCCCGGCAACCTGGGGTTGGCCACGCCGCTCTTGGCGGCGATCGCCACATTGGCCCCGTCGCGCGCGGCGCGCAGTGCGATAGCGAGGCCGATGCCGCGCGAGGCACCGGTGATGAACAGGGTCTTGCCGGCAAGCGTACTCATGCGGATTCCCGGGGAGGTGGTCAGGCCTTCTGGAAGCGCGGCAGGATATCGCGCAGTTCGGCCAGGCGTTGCAGCGGGTCGGCCAGTTCCAGCAGACGCTGGCGCTCGTCGCCGCTCAGCGGCAGCAGTTCCGCGAGCCGGAAACCCAGCCAGCGAGCGTCGTCGTAACATTCGCGCGGCGCGTGCTTCCACTGCGGCGCCATCGCTTCGACCAGGCGCTCGGCGATCGTCTGCAGCAGGGCAAGCTCGACCGGCACCGGTGACCGCGGCTCCTCCGGCCACCAGTCCACTTCGCCGCGCAGCTGGCCATCCGCGCGAACCCGCGTGCGCCGCACCCGGAAGCGCTGGCCGCCCTCGGCCACGATGCCGAGCAGGCCGCCGGCGCCATGATGGAAATCCACGATGCGCGCCAGCGTGCCGACCGCCGCCGGCAACGCCGGCTCGCCCGTTTCGCGCCCCGCCAGGATCAGGCAGACGCCGAAACCGCAGTCGTCGCGCGAGCACTCCCGCACCAGATCCAGATAGCGCGGTTCGAAGATGCGCAGCTCCAGCCGCCCGCCCGGGTACAACACGGTGGACAGCGGGAACAACGGCAATTCGGCGCGGGAAGAACGTCCAGCCATGCGCAGAGTGTAGCGAGCGCGGGCAGCGCCGGCCGCCACTGGACGACCGCACGCCGCGACGGCACATTAGCCGCACCATCAGGGGAGCATGCGCAGGGATGTCGACCATCGCCACCGCGCCGACGGCGCCTTTCGCCGCGGCGCAGACCGCACCCGTGCTGCGCGTGCGCGGCCTGCGCAAGTCCTTCAAGCAGCGCGAGGTGCTGCGCGGCATCGACTGGGAAGTGCCGCCCGGCCGGGTGATCGGCCTGCTCGGCCGCAACGGCGCCGGCAAGACCACCCTGCTGCGCTGCCTGCTCGGCCTGTCGCCGATCGATGCCGGCACGGTGGAACTGTTCGGCGAGACCATGACCGAGCCCGGCGGTGAACGCCTGCACCGCATCGGCTTCGTGCCGCAGACCTTCGACCTGTTCCCGTGGATGAAGGTGCGCGCCTACCTCGACTTCACCGCCGCGTTCTATGCCGGCTGGAACCACGCGCTGGCCGACCGCCTGCTCGGCGACTGGGAGCTCGATCCGAAGCAGAAGATCGGCGAGCTGTCGCAGGGCCAGCGGCAGAAGCTGGCGATCGTGCGCGCGATCGCGCCCGGGCCCGACCTGCTGGTGCTGGACGAGCCGGTCGCCAGCCTCGACCCGCAGGCGCGCCGCGCCTTCATGGCCGAGCTACTGGAACTGATGAAAGCGCCGGGCAAGACGGTGATCTTCTCCACCCACATCACCGCCGACCTCGAGCGCGCCGACGCCGACATCACCCTGCTGCGCGATGGCGCGATCCAGTTCACCCGCCCGCTGGCCGAACTGCGCGAACACCTCCGCCGCGCCGTACTCGTGCGCGCTGGCGGCTGGCCGCAGGCACCGGTAGTCGCCGGCTTGCTGAAAGCCACGTTGAAAGGCGACGAGGCGCAGTTGCTGGTGGAGGATGCGAACGTCGAAAGCCTGCATGCGCTGGCCACGCGCGAAGGCGCCACGCTGCGCATCGAGACGCCCACGCTGGAAGACCTGTTCGTGGAGCTGGCATGAGGGCGGTGTGGCAGCTGTGGCTGCAGCCCTGCCGGCAGACCACGGTGATCGCGGTGCTGATGCAGCTGGCGTGGCTGGGCGGCGTGGTAGCGCTGGGCTGCGTGCCCGCGTCCGGCACGAGCGCCGCCGGTGCGGCGGCCCTGCTGTTCGGCTTCGGCGCCTGGTTCTGGTTCAGCATGCTGGGACTGTGCCTGCGCGGCCTGTGTCGGCCGGAGAGTTTCCTGCTACCCGGCTTCCGCAAACGGCTCGCCCTGGTGGGCATGCTGCAAGTCGCGCAATGGGTGCTGCTGCCGACACTGGCCGGTGTGTCGCTCGGTGTGCCGCATGCCGTGCCGGGGGGCGCGGCGATCCTGTTGCTGGCGGCGATCGGACTGGCGGCCAGCTCCGCGCGCTACATCAATCTGCTGGTGTGGGGGCTGTTCGTGCTGGCCGGCTGGCGACCGGGACTGGCCAGCCAGGTCGGCCGCGCGCTGCTCGCCTCGCCATGGGCGGTGCCGCTGGCGCTGCTGCTGACGATACTGATCGCCAGCCTCAGCCTGCGCGCGATGCTGCGCATCGAAGACCGCGAAACCGACAGCTCGCCGCTGGAAAACGCCCAGCTCGGCCGCTCCCGCGCCCGCAACCTGGACGGCACGTCGGCGCGGCGCGGCAAGCTGGCCAGACGCATCGGCGCGATCTTCGACGGCACCTCGCAGCGCGCGATGGAACAGGCGCTGGCGCGCTACCGGCGCAAGCCCAGCTGGCGCCTGCGCATGGTGCTGGTGCGCCGGCTGCTGCTGCCGCACGACAACCCGCAGGCGATCGCGTTGCGCCTGCTGCTGGTGGCGGCGATCGTGACGTTCTACGTGGTGGCGGTGATGCACCGCCAGCGTTTCAATGCGGCGATGGTAGGCGCCTACGCGATCCTGCTGGGGCTGTCGCGCTTTCCGCAGCTGGGCCGCGGCATGCGGCAGATGCGACCGAACCTCGCCGACCTCTACCTCACGCTGGCGCCGCCGACCCGCGCCGACTATCAGCAGACCCTGCTCGACGCCCTGATGGTGCTGGTGCCGATCACCGTGCTGAGCACGCTGGCCTACACCGGGCTGGGCATCGTGCTGACCCATGCCGCGGAACCGGTACGCATGCTGCTGGATGCAGCCATCGTGTGCGTGGGCGCCAGCCTTACCGCGCTGGCGGTGCACCTGATCGGCCCGGAGGGCAATTTCGGGCGCGGCGCGGTCGACCTGGTCGTGACGTTCGGCGGAATGGCGGTGTACTGGGGCGGCTACTGGCTGCTGGGCGCGCTGGGCCTCGCCTTCGGCAGCGCCGCGCTGCTGTTGGTCACGCTGGGTTTCGGACTGGGCGTGTGGACGTCCGCACGACGGGAATACCTGCGCCGGCCGCCCTGTTTCGACGCACCACTGGCCGGATGAGCCGCCGCTGCTCACGGCCGGGCATCAGGAACGCAGCAACTCGGCGAAGCGGCGCGGCGCGCCCTCGAAACCGCCGTTGGACATGAACACCACGTGGTCGCCGGGCTGCGCCTGCGCACGCAGGGCCGCCAGCAAGGCATCGACGCTGGGCGCCGTGCTGCCGCGCCCGGCCAGCGCATCGGTGACGCGTTGCGCGTCCCACGGCAAGCCGGGCCGGTGCAGGAACACCACTGCATCGGCATCGGCCAGCGAGGGCGCCAGCGCCTCGGCATGCGCACCGAGGCGCATCGAATTGGAGCGCGGCTCCAGCGCCACCAGGATGCGCGCCTTGCCCAGCTTCGCGCGCAGGCCCGCCAGCGTGGTGGCGATCGCGGTGGGGTGATGGGCGAAGTCGTCGTAGACGCGCACGCCGCCCGCCTCGCCCACCAGCTCCATCCGCCGCTTCACGCTGTCGAAGCTGGCGAAGGCGGGCAGCAGCGCGTGCGGGTCGGCGCCCGCAGCGGTGGCAGCGGCCAGCGCGGCCAGCGCGTTCATCACGCTGTGGTTGCCGAGCAGGGACCAGCGCACTTCGCCGACCGTCTCGCCCTTGCGCATCACCCTGAACGCGCTGCCGTCAGCTTCGACCAGCTCGGCCTGCCAGTCGCCGCGGCCGATGCCGAAGCTCTCCACCGGCGTCCAGCAGCCCATCGCCAGCACTTCGGCGAGGCGCTCGTCGTGGGCGTTGACGACCAGCCGGCCGTTGCCCGGCACGGTGCGCACCAGGTGATGGAACTGGCGCTGGATCGCCGCCACGTCGGGGAAGATGTCCGCGTGGTCGTATTCGAGGTTGTTGAGGATCGCGATGCGCGGCCGGTAGTGCACGAACTTCGAGCGCTTGTCGAAGAACGCGGTGTCGTATTCGTCCGCCTCGATCACGAACGGCTTGCCCACGCCCAACCGCGCGGATACGCCGAAGTTGCCGGGCACGCCGCCGATCAGGAAGCCCGGCGCCATGCATGCGCTTTCGAGCAGGTGCGCCAGCAGGCTGCTGGTGGTGGTCTTGCCGTGCGTGCCGGCCACTGCCAGCACCTCGCGTCCCGGTAGCAGCGTCTCGCCCAGCCACTGCGGGCCGGAGATGTAGCGCAGCTGCTCGTCGAGCATGTACTCCACCGCCGGGTTGCCGCGGGTCATCGCGTTGCCGACCACCACCAGGTCGGGAGCCAGCTTGAGGTGATCGGCCTGGTAACCGTCCATCAGGCGGATGCCCAGCGCTTCGAGCTGGGTGCTCATCGGCGGATAGACGTTGGCGTCGGAACCTTCGACCTCGTGCCCCAGCTCGCGCGCCAGCGCGGCCACGCCGCCCATGAAGGTGCCGCAGATGCCGAGGATGTGCAGACGCATGTCGTGGAATCCATCCCTCTCGCCGATGCTTGCTCCCCTCTCCCGCCGGGAGAGGGGCTGGGGGTGAGGGTACGGAACTTGCGGGGGAAGCGAGGCTTCGCGGGTCGGACGTATTCGCTCCGCCCGGCCCCTCTCCCCGACCCTCTCCCCGCAGGGGAGAGGGAGAAATCCTCGGGCTCAGCCGTTCGCGGCGGCCGTCTCGGCCTTGAGGGCCAGCTTCACGCGGGCGGTGACTTCGTCCAGCTCGCCCACGCCGTCGATCACCTGCAGCTTGCCGCGCTTCGCATAGAAATCCGCCACCGGGGCGGTCTGCTCGGCATAGACCTTGAGGCGGTCGCGCACCACGGCCGGGTCGTCGTCCTTGCGGTGCTCGGCGGCGTAGCGGATCTCGCAGCGGCCGATGATCACCTCGTTCGGCACTTCCAGCTTCACCACCGCGTCCAGCGGCTGGCCGATGCGGGCCAGCAGGTGGTCGAGCGCATCGGCCTGCGCCAGGTTGCGCGGGTAGCCGTCCAGGATAAAGCCGTTTTTCGCATCGGCCTGGGCCAGGCGCTCTTCCAGCATGGCCAGCAGGATGTCGTCGGAGACCAGTTTGCCGGCGTCCATCACCGCCTTGGCCTTGAGCCCGGTGGGCGTGCCCGCGGCCACCGCCGCGCGCAGCATGTCGCCCGTGGAGATGTGCGGCACGCCCAGGTCGTTCTTCAGCCGGGCGGCCTGGGTGCCCTTGCCCGAACCGGGCGCACCGAGTAGCACGAGTCGCATATCGCTCCGCAATGGCGGCGGACGGCCGCCGATTCCCTGGGAAATGGCTTTCACGGTAGCGTTTGAAGGCCGTTGTCGTCAAACGGAAACCGCCGTCGGAGTACCGACATTCGTCGCATCGGCGCGATACTGGACCCTCACCGAGGGAGATACCCATGCCGCCCCGCCAAGCCACCTCCGGCCGCCTGCTCTACGCCCAGTCCGGCGGCGTCACCGCCGTGATCAACGCCACCGCCGCCGGGGTGATCGAGGCGGCCCGCGCCAGGGGCGTGCCGGTGTACGCCGCGCGCAACGGCATCCTCGGCGCGCTGCGCGAGGAACTGATCGATACCGCGAAGGAATCGAAGGCCGCGATCGCGGCATTGCGCCACACCCCCGGCGGCGCGTTCGGCAGCTGCCGCTACAAGCTGAAGTCGCTGGAGGCGAACCGCGCCGAGTACGAGCGGCTGATCGAGGTGTTCCGCGCCCACGAGATCCGCTGGTTCCTCTACAACGGCGGCAACGACTCGGCCGACACCGCGCTCAAGCTCTCGCAGATCGGCAAGGCGCTGGGCTACGACATCCGCTGCATCGGCGTGCCGAAGACGGTGGACAACGACCTCGCCGTCACCGACTGCTGCCCCGGCTTCGGCTCGGTAGCGAAGTACACCGCCGTCTCCACGCTGGAGGCCAGCCTCGACGTGGCCTCGATGGCGTCCACCTCGACCCGGGTGTTCATCCTCGAAGTAATGGGGCGCCACGCCGGCTGGATCGCCGCCGCCGCCGGCCTCGCCGGCGAAGGCATGGACGCGCCGCCGCACCTGATCCTGTTCCCCGAGAACGTGTTCGACGAAGCCGCCTTCCTGGCCAAGGTGAAGGCCACGGTGGAACGGGTGGGCTGGTGCACCGTGGTCGCCTCCGAAGGCATCCGCAACGCCGCCGGACAATTCCTCGCCGACGCCGGCACGCGCGACGCGTTCGGCCACGTGCAGTTGGGCGGCGTGGCGCCCACGCTGGCCGAACTGGTGAAGGGCAAGCTCGGCTACAAGGTGCACTGGGCGCTGCCCGACTACCTGCAACGCTCGGCGCGCCACCTCGCCTCCAGGACGGACGCCGAACAGGCCTACGCCGTGGGCAAGGCCGCGGTGGGCTGCGCGCTGGCCGGCATGAACGCGGTGATGCCGGTGATCGTGCGCACGTCCGATGCGCCGTACCGCTGGAAGATCGAGCCGGCGCCGCTGGCGAAGATCGCGAACCGTGAGAAGAAACTGCCTAAGGGTTTCATCCGCAAGGACGGCTTCGGCATCACCGCCGCCGCCCGCCGCTACCTCGCCCCGCTGATCGCTGGCGAGGCGCCGCCGGCCTACGGCAAGGACGGCCTGCCGAAATACGCGACGCTCAGGAATGCGTCCGTGGCGAAAAAGCTGCGGCCTTTCGAGGCCTAGGCAAGGGCGTCGCCGATCCCGCGGGTCAGGCGACGACCCACGCCTTGGCTGCAATCGATTCCTGGCTGGCGAAGACCTTCACTTCCAGACCTGGCACCAGGTGGCTGCCCAGCGGCGCGAGCTTGTGCATCCATTGCTCGTCCGACACCACTGCCTCCTTTTCGAAGCGGTGCCAGTGGCGCAGGCCAAGCTGCAGGTCCTTGAAGAAACCCTCGATCGAAATGCCCTCGAAGGAAGGCGCCTCGACATAGACCCGCAGCTTGTCGTGACTGGCCAGCTTCTCTTCCACCATCGCCGCGATCCGGTCCATGTCCTCGGCGACGATCCGGCCATCGATGCGCATGCCGATCACCTTGTCCGCGTCAAAAGCAATGGGCGTGATCATGATGTGTCTCCAGGGAACCCTGGACCACCATGACAGGCACCGGTGAATTCGCAGTGAAGCGAACCTTGGCATCGCGTGCGCCCAGCGAACCCATGGGCAACCCGCACCGATGCCAGGCCTTGGGCTGTCCGCCGCTGCCTCGCCCCGCCGGTCGCCGACGAAGGCCGTGGCCCAGCGAGCGCAACGGCCTGCGGATCCGAACCCGCATCAGAACAGGCCGTTCAATTCCGCGTGCGTGGCGTTGTCGGCAAAGCCGTCGAAGCGCCCTTCGGCCAGGCCGCGCGCCGCGCGCAGGAAGCCGCCCCAGGCGGCGCCCGCCAGCGCGCCGCCCACGCTGACCCGGCGCACGCCGAGCTTGGCCAGATCGGCCAGCGTGAACGGCGCGGCATAGCCCACCAGCACGTTGACGGGTTTCGGCGCGACGGCGCGCACCACCGCCTCGATCTGGTCGCTGCTGCGCAGGCCGGGTGCGTACAGGCAGTCCGCACCGGCCCCGGCATAGGCCTTGAGGCGCTTCAGCGATTCCTCCAGCGGATCGGGATGACCGACCAGGAAGCACTCGGCGCGGCCGATCAGCAGCACATCCTGGCCGGAAGCGTCGATCGCCGCCCGTGCGGCGCGCATGCGCGCCACCGCCTCGTCGAGTTCGTACAGCGGCCGCGCGGCGTCGCCGGTGGAGTCCTCGATCGACAGGCCCGCCACGCCGGTATCCACGCAGCGGCGCACGTTGTCCGCCAGCTCATCGAGGTCGCGGGCATGCCCGTCCTCGAAATCGGCGTTCACCGGCAGATCCGTCGCCTCGACGATGGCGCGGCAGTGCGCCAGCACGGCGTCCACGCCCATCGCATTGTCGCGATGCGCGCGCGACCATGCGAAGCCCGAGCTGGTGGTGGCCAGCGCCTTGAAGCCCAGCCCCTGCAAGGCCCGGGCGGAACCGGGATCCCAGGGATTGGGGAGCATGAAACAGCCGCTTGCATGCAATTTACGGAAGGCAGCGCGGCGCGGCGCGAAATCGGTGGTATGCATTCTGGCAGCCTAGCTCCGCCACGCGCAGCCGCAAGTGCCGGGCGCGTCATGAGCGCAGGCGTGTAACGCATGGGAAGAACGCGCGCCGGCCGGCAGCCGAAAGCTTCGCGTCGCCTTCAGGCATCGCCGCGCACCGAGCCCGCGCCGCGGCGACCAAGACTGCGCAGGACGCTGCGCCGCACAACAGGATACGCGGTGGCCTTTGCCTATACTCCCCGAGACCGCCCGTTCCGGACGGCCCACAACTCATGGGGAGGCTCCGATGCTGCAGCAGTATGGCTGGTGGATCGTGCTCGCGTGTGCAGTGGTGGCAGTTTTGTATGGCGCATTGTCGGCACGCTGGGTATTGGCGCAATCGCCGGGCAATGCACGGATGCAGGAAATCGCCGCGGCGGTGCAGGAGGGCGCCCGCGCCTACCTCAACCGCCAGTACGGCACGATCGGCCTGGTCGGCGCGGTGCTGTTCCTGTTGATCGGCTTCTTCCTTTCCTGGCCCACCGCGGTGGGCTTTTTGATCGGCGCGGTGCTGTCCGGCGCGGCCGGCTACATCGGCATGAACGTGTCGGTGCGTGCCAACGTACGAACCGCCGAGGCGGCGCGGCAGGGCCTGGGGCCGGCGATGAACGTGGCGTTCCGCGGCGGCGCGATCACCGGCATGCTGGTGGTGGGCCTGGCGCTGCTGGGCGTGGCCGGCTACTGGCTGATCCTCAACCGCAGCGGCATCACCAGCGAGCACGCGTTGCACGCGCTGGTGGGCCTGGCCTTCGGCAGCTCGCTGATCTCGATCTTCGCGCGCCTGGGCGGCGGCATCTTCACCAAGGGCGCCGACGTGGGCGCCGACCTGGTGGGCAAGGTCGAGGCGGGCATCCCCGAGGACGACCCGCGCAACCCGGCGGTGATCGCCGACAACGTGGGCGACAACGTGGGCGACTGCGCCGGCATGGCGGCCGACCTGTTCGAGACCTACGCGGTGACGGTGATCGCCACCATGCTGCTGGGCGGCCTTACCCTGAGCAACGCGGGCAGCGATGCGGTGCTGTATCCGCTGCTGCTGGGCGCGGTGTCGATCATCGCCTCGATCATCGGCACGCTGTTCGTGCGGGTGAGCGCGGGCGGCTCGATCATGGGGGCGCTGTACAAGGGCGTGGCGGTGTCGGGCGTGCTGGCGGCGATCGCGTTCTACCCGATCACCATGCAGATGATGGCGAGCTTTGACGGCGGCGCGCTGAACCTGTGGTTCTGCGCGCTGATCGGCCTGGCGCTGACCGGCGCGATCGTGTGGATCACCGAGTACTACACCGGCACCGACTACAAGCCGGTGCAGCACATCGCGCAGGCTTCCACCACCGGCCACGGCACCAACATCATCGCGGGCCTGGGCATCTCGATGAAGGCCACCGGCCTGCCGGTGGTGGCGATCTGCGTGGCGATCTGGGGCGCCTACGCGCTGGGCGGCCTGTACGGCATCGCGATCGCCGCGACCGCGATGCTGTCGATGGCCGGCATGATCGTGGCGCTGGACGCCTACGGCCCGATCACCGACAACGCCGGCGGCATCGCCGAGATGGCCGACCTGCCGCCGGAGGTGCGCGGCGTCACCGATCCGCTGGATGCGGTGGGCAACACCACCAAGGCGGTGACCAAGGGCTACGCGATCGGTTCGGCGGCTCTTGCCGCGCTCGTGCTGTTCGCCGATTACACGCACAACCTCGACATGGCCGCCCAGATGAAGGCCGCCGCCAGCGGCGGCGTGGCGCAGACGCTGAGCTTCGACCTGTCCGACCACATGGTGATCATCGGCCTGCTGATCGGCGGTCTGATCCCCTACCTGTTCGGCGCGATGGCGATGGAAGCGGTGGGCCGCGCCGCTGGCGCGGTGGTGGAGGAAGTGCGCCGCCAGTTCCGCGACATCGCCGGCATCATGCAGGGCACCGGCAAGCCGCAGTACGACAAGGCGGTGGACATGCTCACCAAGTCGGCGATCCGCGAGATGATCGTGCCCTCGCTGCTGCCGGTGATCGTGCCGATCGTGGTGGGACTGCTGCTGGGGCCGAAGGCACTGGGCGGCGTGCTGATCGGCACCATCGTCACCGGCCTGTTCGTGGCGATCTCGATGACCACCGGCGGCGGCGCCTGGGACAACGCCAAGAAGTACATCGAGGACGGCCACCACGGCGGCAAGGGTTCCGAGGCGCACAAGGCCGCCGTCACCGGCGACACCGTGGGCGACCCCTACAAGGACACCGCCGGCCCCGCGGTGAACCCGCTGATCAAGATCATCAACATCGTGGCGCTGCTGATCATCCCGCTGCTGCATTGAGCATGCATACCACCGGAAAGCCCCGCCATGTGCGGGGCTTTCCTTTCTGGACGAACGTCGACGCGCGTCCGTCCGTGCCGGGCGCGACCTGCATCGGCGCTGTGCGCCTGCAGGCGGGCGGGGTCCTGGCCCCTGACTTTGCTCACAGGCGCGCTGCGCGCCGCGCCATCACACTCGGGTTTTCACCGCCGCACACGGTCATTCGACAAGGAGCTTCCATGACTTCCAAGACCTCCCTCTGGCTGGCGCTTGCGCTGGGCATCACACTGGGCGGCATGAATACCGCCCACGCCTCGAGCACCAGCCAGACTGCCGCCAGCGACGATCCCTATCTGTGGCTGGAAGCCACCCACGGCGCGCGCGCGATGGACTGGGTGAAACAGCAGAACGCGATCACCGAAAAGGCCTTCGCCAGCTCGGCCGAGTTCGAGCGCACCCGCAACCAGATCCTCGAGGTGCTCGATTCCGACGCGCGCATTCCCTACGTGAGCCGCATGGGCGGGTATCTCTACAACTTCTGGCAGGACAAGGCGCACCCGCGCGGCCTGTGGCGCCGCACCACGCTGGACGAATACCGCAAGGCCGACCCGAAATGGGAGACCGTGCTGGACGTGGATGCGCTGAACAAGGCCGAGGGCAAGCGCTGGGTGTTCAAGGGCGTGGATTGCCTGAAGCCGGCCTATACGCGCTGCCTGCTCTCGCTGTCGCCCGACGGCGGCGACGCAGTGGCGGTGCGCGAGTTCGACATCCCCTCGAAGTCCTTCGTGAAGGGCGGCTTCGAGCTGCCGATTTCCAAGACTCAGGTGGGCTGGATCGACCAGGACCACATCTACGTGGGCACCGATTTCGGACCCGGCTCGATGACCAAGTCCAGCTATCCGCGCATCGCCAAGGAATGGACGCGCGGCACGCCGCTGTCCGCCGCCGCCACGGTGTACGAGGGCAAGCCCGACGATCTCGCGGTAAGCGCCTTCCACGACCGCACGCCCGGTTTCGAGCGCGACTTCGTGCAGGTGGCCACCGACTTCTTCCACAGCGAGACCTTCCTGCGCAAGGACGGCAAGCTGGTGAAACTGGACATCCCCAGCGACGCCAGCGCCGACGCGCACCGCGAATGGCTGCTGGTGACGCTGCGCTCGCCGTGGACGGTGGGCGGCGTGACCTATCCCAACGGCGCGCTGATCGCCACCAAGTTCGACGACTTCATGGCCGGCAAGCATGCGTTCACCGTGCTGTTCAAGCCGGATGCGCACACCGCGCTCTCCAACTACGCGTGGACGCAGCACCACCTGATCCTCGACGTGCTGGACGACGTGAAGAGCCGGCTGGAAGTGCTGACGCCCCCCGAAAACTCCGCAACCACCGGCGACTGGAAGCGCGAGGCCATGCCGGGCGCGCCGGCGATGAGTACGGTGGCGGTGGTCGACACCGATCCCGACCACAGCGACGAGTACTGGCTCACCGTCACCGGCTTCCTCACCCCGCCCACGCTGGAACGCGGCGTGCTGGGTCAGGGCAAGGCCGAGACGATCAAGCACCAGCCCGCCTTCTTCGACGCCTCGAAGTTCGTCGTGAGCCAGCACTTCGTCACCTCGAAGGACGGCACCCGCGTGCCCTACTTCGAGATCGCGCCCAAGGACATCAAGCTCGACGGCTCGAACCGCACCCTGCTGTACGGCTACGGCGGCTTCGAGGTTTCGCTGCAGCCGTTCTACAGCGGCAGCGTCGGCCGCGCCTGGCTGGACCGCGGCGGCGTCTACGTGGTCGCCAACATCCGCGGCGGCGGCGAATACGGCCCGGCCTGGCACCAGGCCGCGCTGCAGGCGAACCGGCCCAAGGCCTACCAGGACTTCGCCGCGGTGGCCGAGGACCTGGTGAAGCGCGGCGTCACCTCCGCGAAACACCTGGGCGCCGAAGGCGGCAGCAACGGCGGCCTGCTGATGGGCAACATGCTCACCGAGTACCCGCAGCTGTTCGGCGCGATCGCCTGCGAAGTGCCGCTGCTCGACATGAAGCGCTACATCCACCTCGACGCCGGCGCCTCGTGGATCGCCGAATACGGCAATCCCGACGACCCGAAGCAGTGGGCCTTCATCAAGACCTTCTCGCCCTACCAGAACCTGCACAAGGACGCGCACTACCCGCCGGTGCTGTTCTATACCACCACCAGCGACGATCGCGTCGGCCCGGCGCAGGCACGCAAGATGGCCGCCAAGATGGAAGGCATGGGCATCCCCAACGTGTGGTTCTACGAGAACCTGGAAGGCGGCCACGGCGCCGGCGCGGACAACAAGCAGTCTGCGCACATGCACGCGATGGTGTACGACTTCCTGTGGGACAAACTGCAGTAAGCCGCCAAGCGGCGGAACACGCGCGAGCCGGCCCGAGGCCGGCTCGCGTCGTTTCCGGTCTCGTGAAGTAAGCTTGGCCGAGCCCACGACCCGCCTGCCCCATGAATCCACGCACCACGATCAGCCCAGAGCTGAGCGAATGGATACTCGCCACCACCCGTTCCGGCCACGGCCCGCAGGACGTGCTGGAGTTGATGAAGGAGCATGGTTACGACCCGCTCCAGGGTCGTTCGATCGTGGCCGAGGTGCTGAAGCTGCCGCTGGCTGCATTGCAAGCCGATACCGCTGCGCCGGCCGGGCGCCGCACCAGGCACCCCGAAGGTCCGCTGGCCGGGGCGGGCGACCGTGAAGTGCGGGTGGCGCTCAGCATGGACAGGCCCGCGTTGCGCGTGCTCGACGGCCTGCTCAGCGGCGAGGAATGCGACGAACTGATCGCCCTGGCGCAGCCCCGCCTGGCGCGTGCGCTCACGGTGAACGCGGCCGGCGGCCAACAGGTGGATCACCGGCGCACCAGCGTGGGCATGTTCTTCAAGCTTGGCGAACTGCCGCCGGTGGCGCGGCTCGAGCAGCGCATCGCCGAGCTGTTCGATATCCCGGTGAGCCACGGCGAGGGCCTGCAGATCCTGCACTACCTGCCCGGCCAGGAATACCAGCCGCACTACGACTGGTTCGACCCCGGCCAGCCCGGCTATGCCGCCATTACCGCGCGCGGCGGCCAACGCATCGCCAGCGTGGTGATGTACCTCAACACGCCCGAGGCCGGCGGCGGCACCGCTTTCCCCGAGGTCGGCCTCACCGTCACCGCGTTGCGCGGCTCGGCCGTCTATTTCGCCTACGAAGGCGGCGACGCCAGCTCGCTGCACGCCGGCCTGCCGGTACAGCGCGGCGAGAAATGGATCGCCACCAAGTGGCTGCGCGAGCGGCCGTACTGACCCAAAGAGAACCTGGAACGCGTGAATGCTCCAGCGATGGCGGCGTCCCCGGAAGTGGGTGAGCAGCCACCTGTGCACAGCGGCCAAAAGCGCTCCACCCGGCGATCCCCGGCAGGCAGGACCGGCCATCGGATAGCCCCTATCAAACCGCGGCATTCAGTATCCGCTGCTGCATCGCAGCAGCCTTTTGCCGTATCCTTGCGGGCTTTCTCCCTCCGAAATCGCGCAAGGACATCCCCATGGGTCTGCACCTGGTCCCCGCCGGCCGCAACGCGCCGGACGAAATCAACGTCATCATCGAAATCCCCAAGGATGCCGAGCCGGTCAAGTACGAGGTGGACAAGGAATCGGGCGCGATCTTCGTCGACCGCATCCTGTCCACGCCGATGCGCTACCCCTGCAACTACGGTTATGTGCCGGGCACGCTGGGCGGCGACGGCGATCCGCTGGACGCGCTGGTGATCCTGCCGCTGCCGCTGACCGTGGGTTCGGTGATCCGCTGCCACCCGGTCGGCATGCTGAAGATGACCGATGAGGCCGGCAGCGACGAGAAGCTGGTGGTGATTCCCTCGCCCAAGGTGTTCCCCGGCTACGCCCACATCAGCGACATGAAGGGCGTATCGCCGCACTGGCTGCAGCGCATCGGCCACTTCTTCGAGCACTACAAGGACCTCGAGCAGGGCAAGTGGGTGAAGGTGGAAGGTTGGGAAGGCGCCGAGGCGGCGAAGGCCGAGATCACCGCCGGCATCGCGCGCTACAAGGCCTCCAAGGCCTGAGCTGATCGGACGAACGGCGCGCCGCTGCGAAGCGGCGCGCCGTTTCTTTTGCCTGCGGTCCGGCACCACCGGGGATCGCCGCTCACGCCATCGACAAAAGTCGGGCAGGCGATTCACCCAGGCCGGTCGATAATGGCCCGGTTCGCACCCCAGCCGGAGCCGCCGCCATGAAAGCCGTCGCCCTCACCCGTTACCTGCCCGTCGACGATCCCGCGTCGCTGCTCGACGTGGAACTGCCGCGGCCCTTGCCCGGCGAGCGCGACCTGCTGGTGCGGGTGGAAGCCGTGTCGGTGAACCCGGTGGACACCAAGCTGCGCTCGCCCAAGCCGCAGGTGGAGGCGCAGCCGAAGGTGCTTGGCTACGACGCCGCCGGCACGATCGAGGCGGTGGGCGCCGGCGTCGAGGGATTCCAGCCCGGCGATCGCGTGTACTACGCCGGCGATGTCACGCGCCCGGGCAGCAACGCCGAGTTCCAGCTGGTCGACGCCCGGCTGGCGGCGGCGATGCCGCGTTCGCTGGACTTCGCCGGGGCCGCGGCGTTGCCGCTGGTCTCGATCACCGCATGGGAGCTGCTGTTCCAGCGCATGCCGTTCGACAGCGAGCGGGGCGGCGAGGGCAAGTCGCTGCTGGTGATCGCTGGCGCCGGCGGCGTGGGCTCGATCGCGATCCAGCTGGCGCGCCGCGCGGGCTTCACCGTGATCGCCACCGCCTCGCGCCCGGAAACCGCGGATTGGTGCCGCGCGATGGGCGCGCAGCACGTGGTGAACCATCGCGATGCGCTGGCGCCGCAACTGGCCGCACTGGGCTTCACGCAGATCGACGCCGCGCTCAACCTCGCCGACACCGACCGCTACTGGAACGTGCTGGGCGAGCTGCTGGCGCCGCAGGGCCATGTAGGCCTGATCGTGGAACCAAAGGGGGCGCTGCCTATCGGCGACCCGTACAAGGCCAAGTGCATCGGCATCCACTGGGAGTTCATGTTCGCGCGGGCGCGCTTCAAGACCACCGACATGGCCGAGCAGGGCCGCATCCTCGCGCGCGTGGCCGCACTGATCGATGCCGGCGAACTCAGGGACATCCACCACGAAGCGTTGGACCCGATCAACGCGGCGAACCTGCGCGAAGCGCACCGCCGGCTGGAATCGGGCGCCGCCATCGGCAAGCTGGTGCTGGCCGGCTGGTGATCCTCCCCGGTACGGGTCAGGCCCGTGCCGGCAAGCTGCGCACGGCCATGGCGGTCATCACCTGCGACCAGCCGGCGACGATCAGGTCGATGCCGATGAACAGGCCGATCACCCACAGCCCGCTCGCCGGCCACTGCGCCCAGATCAGCACGCCCAGGACCAGGGTCACGACGCCGTTGAGGATCACCCAGCCGTGGCCCGGGGCATGCACGCCGTATCCCGCCACGATGCGGAACGCGCCGGCCACGACGAAGTAGACCGCCAGCAGCAGGGTCATCACGATAGCGCCGGCCAGCGGGTTCCGCAGCAACATGAAGCCGACGACGATGGCCAGCACGGCATTCAGCGCATGCAGCAGCAGGTGGCCGCCGCCCCGGTGCCGGAATGCCTGCACGCCCTCGACGATGCCAGCGGCCAGCAGGATCCATCCGAACAGCAGCGCCGAGGTGACGGTGGCGACTACCGAATCGACCAGCGCGACGATGCCGAGCGCCAGCAACAGCACGCCCAGCGCGAGCAGCCAGCCCCAGTTGCGGCGCAATTCCCCGGCGATGCTCGCCGGCATGCCTTCGTATCGGTCCATGCTGCTTCTCCACCCTGGCGGAACCGGACGCGCGCCCGGTGTCCGCCCATCCGATGCGACGCGATGCACCGCGCCGGCTCAGCGCCGCCGCTTCGCCGGCTTGGCCGGCTCGCCCTTCTTGCCCAGCTGTTCCAGCAGGGTGTTCATGTCTTCGGCATGCTCCTCCTCCATCGCCAGGATGCTTTCCAGCACGCGGCGGGTGGTGGGATCGGCGCTGCCCACGTAGTCGATCATCTCGCGGTAGCTGTCGATGGCGATGCGCTCGGCGACCAAGTCCTCCTTGATCATGTCGACGATGTCTTCGCCCTCCACGTAGTCGGCATGGCTGCGCGTGGCCAGCCCCTCGGGCGAGAAATTCGGCTTGCCATCGAGCTGGGTGATGCGCTCGGCGATCAGGTCGGCGTGCCCCTGCTCCTCGTTCGCATGCTGCAGGAACTCCGTCTTGATCGCCTGCGAGTGGATGCCCGAGGCCATGTAGTAGTGGTATTTGTAGCGCAGTACGCAGACGATCTCGGTGGCTAGCGCGTGGTTGAGCAGTTTCACCACGGTGGCGCGGTCGGCCTTGTAGCCCGCGGTCATCGCCCCCTTGTCGATGTCCTGGCGCGCGCGTTTGCGGATGGCCTCGATGTCGCTGACGAAGGGCTTGGCTTTGGGCATGGCTGGCTCCTGCGGCTGTCTGCAACTGGCATGGTTCTCCAGCCTAGGCAGGCGCATGAAAAAGCCAGGTGAAGGGGTCTTCACCTGGCTTCATCGACACCGCCGCGATACGGCACATCAGGCCTTGCGGTATACCTCGGCGCCCTGCGCGCGGAATTCGGCGGCCTTCTCGGCCATGCCTTCGGCCAGCGCCTCGGCTTCGCCGGTGCCGTGCTCGGCGGCGTAGTCGCGCACGTCCTGGGTGATCTTCATCGAGCAGAACTTCGGCCCGCACATCGAGCAGAAGTGCGCGCTCTTGTGCGCGTCCTTCGGCAGCGTCTCGTCGTGGAATTCCTTCGCCTTCTCGGGATCGAGGCCGAGGTTGAACTGGTCGTCCCAGCGGAACTCGAAGCGCGCCTTGCTGAGCGCGTTGTCGCGCACCTGCGCGCCCGGGTGACCCTTGGCGAGGTCCGCCGCGTGCGCGGCGATCTTGTAGGCGATGATGCCGTCGCGCACGTCCTGCTTGTTCGGCAGGCCCAGGTGCTCCTTCGGCGTGACGTAGCAGAGCATCGCGGTGCCGAACCAGCCGATCATCGCCGCGCCGATCGCGCTGGTAATGTGGTCGTAGCCCGGCGCGATGTCGGTGGTGAGCGGCCCCAGCGTGTAGAACGGCGCCTCACCGCACTTCTCCAGCTGGCGGTCCATGTTCTCCTTGATCAGCTGCATCGGCACATGGCCGGGGCCTTCGATCATGGTCTGCACGTCGTGCTTCCACGCGATCTGGGTGAGTTCGCCCAGCGTGTCCAGCTCGCCGAACTGCGCCGCGTCGTTGGCGTCGGCCACGCAGCCGGGGCGCAGGCCGTCGCCGAGACTGAAGGACACGTCGTAGGCCTTCATGATCTCGCAGATGTCTTCGAAGTGCGTGTAGAGGAAGTTCTCGCGGTGGTGCGCGAGGCACCACTTCGCCATGATCGAGCCGCCGCGCGAGACGATGCCAGTGACGCGCTTCGCGGTAAGCGGCACGAAGCGCAGCAGCACGCCGGCGTGGATGGTGAAGTAGTCCACGCCCTGCTCGGCCTGCTCGATCAGGGTGTCGCGGAACAGCTCCCAGGTGAGGTCTTCGGCCACGCCGCCGACCTTCTCCAGCGCCTGGTAGATCGGCACCGTGCCGATCGGCACCGGCGAGTTGCGCAGGATCCATTCGCGCGTCTCGTGGATGTGCTTGCCGGTTGAGAGGTCCATCACCGTGTCGCCGCCCCAGCGGATCGACCACACCATCTTCTCGACTTCCTCGGCGATCGACGAGGTGACCGCCGAGTTGCCGATGTTCGCGTTGATCTTGGTCAGGAAGTTGCGGCCGATGATCATCGGCTCGCTTTCCGGGTGGTTGATGTTGGCGGGGATGATGGCGCGGCCGCGCGCCACTTCGTCGCGCACGAATTCCGGCGTGATCACGCGCGGGATCGCCGCGCCGAAGGATTGCCCCGGGTGCTGCACGCGCAGCGCGCTGTCGCCCAGCGCCTCGATCTTCTGGTTCTCGCGGATCGCGATGTATTCCATCTCCGGCGTCACGATGCCGCGACGCGCGTAGTGCATCTGGGTGACGTTGGCGCCAGCCCTGGCGCGGCGCGGCGTCGGCAGCTGCGGGAAGCGGATCGCGGCCAGTTCCGGCGCGCTCGCGTGGCGGCGGCCGAATTCGGAGCTGCGCCCGTCCAGCGCCTCGGTATCGCCGCGCTCGGCGATCCACGCCGCGCGCAGCGGCGGCAGGCCGGCGGCCAGGTCCACGCGGTAGTCCGGATCGGTGTACGGGCCGGAGGTGTCGTAGACCGTGATGGCGGGATTCTTCTCCACCCCGAACATCGCCGGCGTGTCGGCCTGCGCAACCTCGCGCAGCGGCACGCGCAGATCGGGGCGGCTGCCGCCGACATGGATCTTGCGCGAACCGGGGATCGGCCGGGTCACGGCTTCGGAGAGTTCCTGCGCGGCGCGCGCGAGATCGGAGAGCTGGGCATTCATCGGCTGGATTCCGGCTGGGTTTCGGCTTTTTTGAAAAGTCCGCACACGGATGTGCGGTGCTCGCGAGGGATTCGCACACGACCGCACGCGGACGTGCGGTTCTTCGCGAAGAACCCGCACATGGCCGCACGGGAACGTGCGACCTCTGCGCGGGAAATTCGCGCGCGAAGCGGCGGCGCCGGGCGCACGACAAGCGAAGCATCGTGCGGCGAAGCTCCCTACACCGGTGCTAACCGGATCAGGTTCGAAGGGACTCTCTCAGCCGGCCGTTGCGCCGGCACCCCCGCTTCTGGAGCGGCTATTCAAGCACGAAGCGGGGGCTCGCCGCGAGTGCGGCGCACTCAGCGCGGCGCGTAGGCGCGCAGGAAGGTGGCCACGCCGGCGCGGGCGGTGGCCTCGATCTCGGCGGCGTAGCTCTCGCCGCAGTCCACGCAGCCGAACATGCGGCGCATGAACAGGTCGCCCTTGATCAGCGCGAAGAATTGCACGCAGGCGCGCGGGATGTCGTCGATGGCGAGCTGGCCGGCCTCGATCGCCTGCTGCAGCAGGCGTTCCATCAGGCCGTGCGTGCGCAGGGTGCCCTCTTCCCACAGCAGCCGGCCGAAGCGCGGGTTGCCCTGGCGGCAATCGCCGAGGATGGCGCGGAACGTACCCACGGTTTCCTGGTCGCAGTCGAGGCGGGCATGGATCAGCGCCACGCGCAGCAGGGTCTGCTCGATCGGGGCCTGCGGGTCGTAGTCGTAGGTGTTTTCCGGCAGCAGGTCCTCGATGCGCGCGCGAATCACCTCGCGGAACAGGTTGTCCTTGTCGCCGAAGTGGCTGTAGACAGTGAGCTTGGAAACGCCGGCCTCGGCGGCGATCGCGTCCATGCTGGTGCCGGCGAAGGCATTGCGGATGAACAGCGCCTTGGCCGCGGCGAGGATCGCCGCGCGTTTTTCCAGGTCCTTGGGTCGCCCCGGTCCCTGCGACCTGACCGGCGAGATGCTGCTCATGTCGAAGCCTTCCCAAAACGGTACACGGACTTTATTATACGCATTGGTTCAATTATTTCCAGCTCGATACGGACCCGATGTCCGCGGACACCGGCCGAAGCATGACTTACGTCAGCGCGTCGTGGTGACTTCCGGCACTTCGTGACACATCGCGCGGGCCGCAGTCTAGTCATTGTCGAGGCAAGGCCAAGCCCTTATCCTTTCAGGTCTTTTTTCGACACTCACGGAACCCTGGCAGACATGGCGATGAACTTCGAGCAGGCACGGACGAACATGGTGGAAAACCAGGTGCGTCCCTGGGAAGTACTGGATGGCCGCGTGCTGGACATGCTCGGCCGCGTACGGCGCGAGGATTTCGTGGCGCCCGAACACCGCCAGCTCGCCTTCGCCGACCTGTGCCTGCCGCTGGGCCACGGCGAGGTGATGATGAAGCCGGTGCTGGAAGGCCGCGTGCTGCAGGCGCTGGACCTCCAGCCTGGCGACCGCGTGCTGGAGATCGGCACCGGTTCGGGTTTCCTCACCGCCTGCCTCGCCGGGCTCGCGGCCGAAGTCGTCAGCGTCGACATCCATGCCGACTTCACCGAAGCCGCGGGCCGTCGCCTGCAGGCCGCCGGCGTGACGAACGCGCGGCTGCACACCGGCGAAGCCGTGCTCGGCTGGCAGCCGGACGGCCTGTTCGACGCCGTGGTCGCCACTGGCGCGGTGGCCGAGACGCCGGCGCGCTGGCTGGGCTGGCTGAAGCCCGGCGGCCGCCTGCTGGTGATCCGCGGCGCATCGCCCGTGCAGCAGGCCGTGCTGATCGTCCACGAGGGCGAGGGCCGCCAGCGCGAAGAGAGCCTGTTCGAGACCG
Source organism: Dorcoceras hygrometricum (assembly GCA_001598015.1). NCBI lineage: Eukaryota > Viridiplantae > Streptophyta > Magnoliopsida > Lamiales > Gesneriaceae > Dorcoceras > Dorcoceras hygrometricum. The sequence continues at coordinate 162,384 of KV020095.1, read as the reverse complement.
ACCTGCCTTACCTCGCCCACGCCGCGCCGTCGCCGCGGTTCGTGTTCTGAACGCACCCACCGATCGACATCGACTTCCCCACGAGGCAATCCATGCGTTTGAAGCTGCTCACCCTGGCACTGACCCTGGCTGCCGTCTCGCTGCCCAGCCATGGCGAAGACCTGCTCGACGCCTATCGCCAGGCACTCGCCAACGATCCCACGCTGGCCCAGGCCGACGCCACCCGCCTCGCCACCGGCGAGGGCGTGAACCAGGCGCGCGCGCTGCTGCTGCCGCAGATTTCCGGCAGCCTCTCGCTGAACCAGACCACGGGCGGGAACGACGGCTTCGTGCAGGACCCGAACAATCCCAACCAGTTCATCAGCACCAGCACGTTCGGGCATAGCCGCACGCGCAACCTCGACGCCAACCTCAGCCAGACCGTGTTCGACTTCAGCAAGTACGCCAGCCTCAAGGCGGCGCACGCATCGGCGGACGCCCAGAACGAGACCTACGAGGCCGCGCTGCAGGACCTGTACGTGCGCGTCGCCACCGCCTACTTCACGGTGCTCACCGACGAGGACCAGCTCACCTACGCCAAGGCCAACGAGGACGCGTACAAGAAGCAGTACGACCAGGCCAACCAGCAGTACAAGGTGGGCCTGTCGGCGGTCACCGATGTGTACCAGGCCAAGAGCTACTACGAGGCGGCGCGGGCGCAGACCGTTGCCGCGCAGAACACGCTGGACAACGACCGCGAGGCGCTGAGCCAGATCACCGGCAAGCCCACCGGCAGCCTGAAGAAGCTGCGCGACGACCTGCCGATGGATGCGCCCGCCCCGGCCGACCCGGATGCCTGGGTCAAGCAGGCGCTGATCAACAATCCCAGCCTGCTGGCGCAGAAGCAGAACGTCGCGGCGGCCGAGCAGAACATCGTGGTGGCGCGTTCCGGCCACCTGCCCACGATCACCGCCAGCGTCAGCTACGGCAAGAGCGCCAGCTGGTACGAGAACGCGGCGATCCACTCCAACACGCCGTCGCAGACCACGGTGGGGCTCACCCTCAATGTGCCGATCTTCTCCGGCGGCCTGGTCCACTCGCAGGTGCGCCAGTCGATCTACAACCGCGATGCCGCGCAGGACTCGGAGGAGATCGAGCGCCGCCAGGTGAGGGCGAACACCCTCAACTACTACCGTTCGGTGCTGGCCGGCATCAGCCAGGTGGAATCGGGCAGGGCCGCGGTGGAATCGGCGCAGAAGGCGCTGGACGCCACCCGCGCGGGCTTCGAGGTAGGCACGCAGACCATGGTCAACGTATTGCTGGCGATCCAGACCCTGACCCAGGCGGAAGGCACCTACTCGCAGGCGCGCCACCAGCTGGTGCTGGACCGGCTGCTGCTGAAGCAGAGCGCCGGCACCGCCAGCTTCGGCGACATGCAGCACATCAACGCCCTGTTGCAGTAATTCCGCCGGAGGCGCCAGCGACGACGGCCGGGCTCCTGCCCGGCCGTCGTCGTTGCGGGACCGTCATTCCTGCAACTGCGCGTCGATCAGCCGCATGACCCGCCCCACCGCGCCGCGCTCGCGCTCGAACACCTGCTGCGCGGCCAGCCCCATCGCGCGGCGTCGCGCATCGTCGCGCAGCAGCTGCAGCACCGCCCCGCCCAGCGATCCGCTGTCGGGCACGCGCGACGCGCCACCGTGCTCGACCAGGCTGGCGGTGATCTCCTCGAAGTTGAAGGTATGCGGCCCCACCAGCACCGGCGTCCCCAGCGCGGCGGGTTCCAGCACGTTGTGGCCGCCGATCGGCACCAGGCTGCCGCCCACGAAGGCCAGCCCCGCTGCCGCGTAGAACGGCATCAACTGGCCCATCGCATCGATCACGAAGACCTGGTCAGGCACGGCGGGCATGCCGTCGGCGCTGTAGGTGCCGGTGGCGAAGCCCTGGCTGCGCACGGCGTGCTCCACCGGCCGGAAGCGTTCCGGATGGCGCGGCGCGATCAGCAGCAGCGCATCGGGCAGGCGCTTGAGCACGGCGAGATGCGCCTCCAGCACGGCCTGCTCCTCGCCCTCGTGGGTGCTCGCCGCGATCCACACCGGCCTGCGCGCGCCCCAGTGCTCGCGCAGGCGGGCGCCGGTGGCCTGCGCCTGCTGCGGCACCGGCATGTCGTACTTGAGGTTGCCGCAGACCAGGACGCGCTCGGCCGGCGCCCCGATCAGGCGATAACGCGCGGCGTCGCAACGCGACTGCGCGGCGATCAGGTCCACGCAGCCGAGCGCCGCGCGCACCATGCCGCGCAGCGGCCGCGGCCGGTAGCCGCGCAGCGAGCGTTCGGACAAGCGCGCATTGACGATCATCAGCGGGATGCCGCGGCGCCGGCAGGCGAAATACAGGTTCGGCCAGATCTCGGTTTCCACGATTAGCGCCAGCCGCGGCCGCACTCCGGTCAGGAAACGGCTCACCGCATACGGCAGGTCGTAGGGCAGGTAGATGTGGAACACGCTGTCGCCGAACAGCTGCTGCACCCGCGCGGTGCCGGTCGGCGTCACCGTGGTCACCACCAGCGGCGCGTCCGGATAATCGCGCCGCAGCGCCTTGATCAGCGGCTCTGCCGCGTTCACCTCGCCCACCGACACCGCATGTACCCACAGGCTGCCGCGCAATTCCGGCGGCGCCTTGAAAAAGCCGAAACGCTCGGCCCAGCGCCAGTAGTACGGCCGCGAGCGGAAACCGCGCAGGGCGAGCCGCAGCACGATCAACGGCGTCACCAGATACATCGCGAGGGTATAGAGATAGCGCAACGACAGGCTCCGGAAGCGGTGCCCGAGTATACGGGGCGCGGGCAACCGTCCATTACAATGCCGCGGATGCCCGGCACCCCACGCCCCGACTTCCACCGCTCCCTGCTCGCGCCGCGCCACTGGCCCGGATGGCTGGGCGTGGGCGTGATCCGGCTGGTGGCATTGCTGCCGTATCGCGCGCTGATGGCACTCGGGCGCGCGCTGGGCGCGCTGATAGCGCGCGTGCCGTCCGCGCGGCGGCCGGTGGCGGCGAGCAACATCGCGTTGTGCTTTCCGGAACTCGATGCCCGGGCGCAGGCGGCGCTGGTCGATGCCCACCTGCGCAACATCGGCCTGATGCTGATGGAGTTCGCGCTGGGCTGGCTGGGCTCGGACCGGGCGATCGCACGCGTGCCGGTGGCCATCGAGGGACTGGAGCATCTGGAGGCTGCCCGCGTCCAGGGCCGCGGCGTGCTGCTGGTGGGCGGCCACTTCTCGCACCTGGAACTGTGCGCACGGCTGGTCTCGCGGCGTATCCGCATCGCCGGCATGTACCGCAGGATGGATTCGGCGGTGTTCGAATGGGTGGTGCTGCGTGCGCGGCTGGGCTACGCAGATGCGATGTTCGACAAGGACGACATCCGCGGCACGGTGAAATACCTGCGCGCCGGCGGCACGCTGTGGTACGCGCCCGACCAGGACATGCGCAGCAAGGACAACGTGTTCGTGCCGTTCTTCGGCGTGCCCGCGGCCACCATCACCGCCACCCACCACCTGGCGCGCCTGTCCGGCGCCGCGGTGATCCCGTTCTTCCACCGCCGCCTGCCCGGCGGCCAGGGTTATGTGCTGCGCCTGGGCGCGCCGCTGGAGGACTTCCCCGGCCCGAGCGCGCTGGACGACACCGCGCGCGTCAACGCCTGCATCGAGCAGATGGTGCGCGAGGCGCCGGAGCAGTACCTGTGGGTGCACAAGCGCTTCAAGACCCGCCCGCCCGGCCTGCCGCCGGTGTACTGAACGCCAGCTCAACGGCGGGGGCGGCCCACCGCTTTCCGAAAGCTGGCGCAAAGGTGGCGCGCACACGATGCGCCGCCATGCCCATCCCCATCCTGATGTACCACAACATCGCGCCGGCACCGCGCGAGCTGAAACGCTGGCGCAGCCTGTACGTGCACCCGCGTTCGTTCGCACGGCAGATGGCGCTGTTGCAGCGGCTCGGCTACACCGGCCTGTCGATGGGCGCGGCGATGCCGTACCTGCGCGGCGAGCGGCACGGGCGCGTCGCGGTGGTCACGCTGGACGACGGCTACGCCGACAACCTGGCGAATGCGCTTCCGGTGCTGCAACGCCACGGTTTCAGCGCCACCTGCTATGCGGTGAGCGGTGCGCTGGGCCGCTACAACGACTGGGACGACGCCAAACTTGGCGTGCGCAAACCGATGATGGACGCCGCGCAGCTGCGCGCCTGGCATGCCGGCGGCATGGAAGTCGGCGCGCACACGCGCACGCATCCGCACCTCAGCCGCTGCGACGACGCACGGCTGCGCGACGAGGTCGCCGGCAACAGGTCCGAGCTGGAAGACCTGCTCGGCGCGCCCGTGACGCAGTTCTGCTACCCCTACGGCGACCACGACGAGCGCGTGGTGGCGGCTACCCGCGAGGCCGGCTACGCGGCCGCCACCACGATCCAGCGCGGCCGCGCGCGGCCCGGCATGGATCTCTGGCGGCTGCCGCGCGTGGCGGTCGCGCGCAGCCACGTCCTGCCGCAGTTCGCCTGGCGTGCGCTGACCGGCTACGAGGACCGGCACGGATGAAATTCCTGTTTGCCGGCACCAGCCATGAGAATGGCGGTGCCGAGGCCCACTTCGTCACCTTGACCCAGGCGCTGGCCGCCTCCGGCCACACCGTCGAGGCGGTGGTGCACCCGGATGCCCCGCTGGCACAGGCGCTGGCCGGCACGGCGGTGCGCCTGCATCCGGGCCAATTCCGCAATGTGTTCGACCTGCGCGGCTACCGCGCCACCCTCGCCGCCGCGCGCCGGCTGCGGCCGGACTGGCTGGTGGGCGACTTCGGCAAGGAATACTGGCCGCTGATCCTGATCGGCCGCCTGCTCGGCATCCCGGTGGCGCTGTTCCGCCACCGCCTGAAACCCATGAACGGGCTCTCCGCGCGGCTGGTGGCGCGCTTCGCGCAACGCTTCTTCGCCGTGTCCGAACACGCGCGCCGCGACTACATCGGGCACGGCATGCCCGCCGCGCGCGTGCAGGTCTTGTACAACCCGGTCGATATGGAGCGGTGCCGCCCGGACCCGGCACGGCGCGCCGCATTGCTGCGGGAGCTGGGGCTGGACGAGCACGCGCTCGTACTCGGCTGCTTCGGCCGCCTGCACGCAGGCAAGGGCATCTACACCCTGCTCGATGCCGCCAATGCGGCGATGGCGCAGGAGCCCCGGCTGCACTGCCTGTGGCTGGGCGACGGCATCGACACGGAACGGCTGCGCAAAAGCATCGCGGCCTCGCCGTTCGCCGCGCGCCACCACCAGCTCGGCTGGATCGCCGACGCGTCGCCCTACTACAACGCGCTATCGCTGCTGGCCTTCCCCTCGATCGCGCCGGAGGCCTTTGGCCGGACTTCGGTGGAAGCGCAGGCCTGCAGCGTGCCCGTACTGGTCAGCGCGGCCGGCGGCCTTCCCGAAACCCTGCAGCCCGGCATCACCGGCCTGCTGTTGCCGCCCGGCGACACCGACGCCTGGCGCGACGGCATCCTCGCGCTGTGCGACGACGCACGGCGCCAGTCGATGGCCGCCGTCGCCCGCAACTTCGTGGTGCGCTATTTCAGCGCGATCGCGATTGCCGCCGAGTTCGTGCGCCAGCTGGGCGATCCGTGGAGCTGAGCCCGCTGTCGTTGCCCTTGCGATCGTTCCCGACCGCGGTGATCGAATGGCCGGCCGTCCATGGGCGCGCGCGTCGCTTTTGCGATCATCCCTGATCGGGGGATCAAACGGGCGGCCATCCATGGCCGCACATATCGCTCTTACGATCATCCCTGATCGCGGGGATCAAGTGGGCGGCCATCCATGGCCGCACTCTTCAATGGACGCAGTTGGCGTCGCACCTCGTGCAGCTTGGCGTATTTCAGGAATACGTAGTTCGCGCCCACCACGCTGGCGATGAAACCGGCCCAGCCGTTGAGGAAGTAACGCTTGAAGAAGTACTGGCGGAGGAAGAACACCGGCGGGTAGAGCACCATGCGCAGCCCGGTGAAACGCTGGCGGCGCCGCAGTTTGTGTGCCACCAGCGCGCTGCTGTAACGGTTGATCCGCTCGATGCGGCTGGCGATGTCGGGATCGCTGTCGTTGATGAAGTCGGCGCGCCATAGCGTCTTCACCGGACCGTCCACTTCCATCGCCGAATGCACTTCGACGTCGTTCATCCGGCCGCGGCGGCGGTCGTACAGGCGCAGGTGCGCGTTGCGCCAGCTCCACGGATGCTGCACCGTCCAGAACATGCGCTCGCGGCGCGGCAGGCGGAAGCCGGCATATCCCGGGTTCGTCAGCGCGCGTTCGATCACCGCGCGGCTGGCAGGGGAAAGCACCTCGTCGGCATCGAGGTTGAGGATCCAGTCGTGGCTGGCCATGTCGATCGCGCGCTGCTTCTGCGGACCGAATTCGTCGAACGGATGCATGGCCACGCGCGCGCCGTGGCGCCGCGCGATCGCCAGCGTGTCGTCGGTGGAACCCGAATCCAGCACCACGATCTCGTCGGCCCAGTCCACGCCGGACAGGCAGGCGTCCAGCGTGGCCGCGTTGTTCAGGGTGATCACCACCACCGACAGCATCTCACGCCTCATTGGACGCCTCTCGGAGGAAGGGCTTCTTTGAGGAGCCCGGCAAGGATGCCGGGCTTTGCTCTGCCGGCAGGGATGCCGGCACAAACAGACTGCTGCACCACAACCCCAGCAGCCACGCGAACAGCAGGCCCCACCACGCCGAGTAGAAGGCCAGGTGGGTGTTCAGCGGAAACAGCATCACGCCCAGTGCCAGCGTGGCCGGGAACGCGCGTTCGCGCGCGGCCGCGCCCGCGCGTCGCCAGGCGCGCCACGCCAGCACCGCCGCCGCCAGCCACAGCGCGAGGCCGATGCCGCCGGTCTCGGTGAGGATCTCCAGCACGATCTGGTGCGCGTGGCAGGCACCCTCGCCCGCGCCGCAGGACTCGGCCACCACGAAATGGTCGTTGGCCGGCGCGAACGCTGGATAGGCGTAGCGGAAGGCGCGAACGCCCACGCCGTTCCATGGATGTGCGGCGATCATCTTCAGGCTGTCGCGCCAGATGTCCAGCCGACCGGTGAGTGCGACATCCAGTCCCTGCGAGGTGCCGTGCAACGCATCCAGGGTGCGCTGCATGCGCGCGTCGAAGCGGCCGGAGCTGCGCCACGCGATGCCGCCGGCCAGCGCCAGCACCACGGCGCCCGTGCCGCAGTACAGCGCGAAGCGTCGCCACGAGCGCGCCTCGCGCCAGGCGAAGGCCAGCGCCACCAGGCCGTAGCACAGCCAGGCCGCGCGCGAACCGGCCAGCAGCACCGGTCCCAGTAGCAGCAGGAAGGCTGCGGCCAGTCCAGCCCGGCCCCAGCGCCGCTGCGCCGCCCACAGCGCGAACGGCGACAACACCGCCAGCGTGGGCCCGAGCTTGAGGTTCCTCGCGCCGAAGATGCCGGAGATGCGTTCGGCCTCGGCATGCCCGCCCAGGCTCCAGCCGGTGAACGCCTGCGTCCAGGCGTCCAGCACCCACCACGCCAGCACGCAGGCCACCGCCGTGTACAACGCCTGCAGGCGGCGCTCGCCGCGGATCGCGAGACAGGCATACAGGCCCAGCGGCACGTAACGCAGCAGCGCGGCCACCGTGCTCCAGCTCTTGCCAGGCGCCAGCGAGTCGAAGGCCGAGATCAGCGCCGCGCCGATGTACGCCGCCAGCAGCCACAGCAACAGGCGCGCGCCGGGGTGCCCCGCCAGCGCCCGCGGCTCGCGCACGAACAGCAGCAGCGCGCCGAGCAGGCACAGGAAAGTACCGAACTCGCTGCTGCGCCCGAACGGCAGCAGCGCGACCACCAGCCAGAACGGCAGCAACGGCGAGCGCAGGGCGGTCTTGAGGGAATCGATCGCGGAGGTCATGCGGAAGCCGTGGCGACGACGATCCCGCATTGTAGGGGTTCAGCCGGCCACGACATCCCCGTACAGCGCCAGCACGGCCTGCTGCATGTCGGCCAGCCGGTAGGCCTGCAGCATCGGGATCGGCGGCGCCACGCGCAGCAGTTCGGCGGCGCGCTCCACCAGCCGTTCGCGGTCGCCCGGCGGCACGCGGCCGGCCGGGTACAGCTCGGCCAGCAGTTCGCCCACGCCGCCATGCGCGTAGCCCAGCACCGGCCGGCACAGCGACAGCGCCTCGACCACGGTGCGACCGAAGGACTCGGGCTTGTTCGACAACTGCAGGATCAGGCTGGAGACCGCGTAGACGTCGCGCACGTCGTGGCGCGGGGGCGTCAGGGCCACCTGCGCCTCGAGCCCACGTGCGCGGATCAGCGCGCGCAGCTCCTCCACATAGGCCTCGCGACCGGCTTCGATCACGCCCAGCAGCAGCAGCCGCGCGTCGATGCCGCGGCGCTTGAGGTCGGCCAGCAGCTCGATCGCGTCGTGATGCCCCTTCAGCCGGGTGCCGCGGCCCGGCAGGGTCAGCAACGGCGCGCCGGCCAGCGCGGGATACTCCGCGAAAAACGCCCGTTGCCACGCCTCGTCCGGGCGGTGGCCGTAGGGGAAGGCCTCCGGATCGATGCCGCGCGGGATCACCCGCACCCGGCCCGGCTCCAGCCAGCGGTAATGGCCCAGCACGTAGTCGCGCAAAGTCTGCGAGACCACGATCACCCGCTCGCCGCGCAACAGGATCGCGCTGTAGCGGCCGGGGGAGTTGAGCCCGTGCACCGTGGTGACGAAATGCGGCCGCGGCGTAAGCCCCTGCAGCGCCCACCAGCCCAGCCATGCCGGCAGGCGCGAGCGCGCGTGCACGATGTCAGGCTTGAGCTCGCGCAGATGCCGGCGCAGCACCCCGGCCCGCCACAGCGCGGCCAGCGATTTGCTGCCGATGTCCAGTGTGATGTGCTCGCTGCCCTCGGCCAGCAGCTGTTCCACCAGCCGGCCGCCAGCCGAGATCACCACAGAACGGTGGCCCGCCTGCACCAGCGCGCGGCCGATCTCCAGCGCGGAACGCTCCGCGCCGCCGGACTGCAGCGCGGGGATCAGCTGGACGACGGTCAGTCGCGGTGCGGTGTCGACACTGCCGGACATGGTTCCCGCCTGCGGGCCTGCATCCTGGTGCACGAGTTTCATCCTGAAGGCCAAGCAAGAACAATGCCGCATTCACCCTGAACGGAGGACCGAATCAGTCACGCAGCACGTAACGTGCTCCGCAATAAGGACAAACCGATTCGCCGCCGTCGTCGACGATCGGCAGGTACACCTTCGGGTGCGAGTTCCACAAGGCCATTCCCGGCATCGGGCAGGATAGCGGCAGGTCGGCGCGCGTCACTTCGTAACGATTTTCGGCATTCGCGGGGATCGGCGTGACGGCCGCGGCAGAAGCAGGCATGGAAAGAGCTCCGGACGGGATGCAGGGCCGTCCATGGTAGCAGCCGCGCCGGCGGCCCACGACAAAAAGCCCGCGCCGTCGCTGGCGAGGGCTTTGTGCCGGCGCGGGCAGGAACTTACTTCGCCTTCGGTACCGAGCCCTCGGTGGTGATGCGGATCTTGATCTCGTCGCTGACCATCGGCACATAGGCGCCCACGCCGAAATCCGAGCGCTTCAGCGTGGCGGTGGCATCGAAGCCGATCGCCTGGGCCTTGGTCATCGGATGCGGGCCGATCCTGTTCAGCGTGGCGTCCAGCGTCACCGGCTTGGTCACGCCGTGCACGGTGAGGTTGCCGGTCACCTTGAAATGGTTGTCGCCGAGCGGCTGGACGCTGGTGCTCTTGAAGGTCACCACCGGGTATTTGGCGGCGTCGAAGAAATCGGCCTCCTTGAGGTGCCTGTCCAGCGCCGGCACGTGGGTGTCGAGCTTGTCCAGCGGCAGCGTCACGTCCACCGAGGACTTTGCCGGGTCCTGCTGGTCGAACACCAGCGTGCCCTCGCCCAGGCCCAGGTCGGCGGTGGGGTTGGAATAGCCGAAGTGGTTCCAGCTGAACAGCACCATGGTATGGCCCGGGTCCAGTTTGTAGGTGACCGGGCTGGCCTGGACGGTGGCCGCGGCGCCGAGCAGACCCGCGAGCAGGAGGCAACGAAACACGCGCATGGAAGTTCTCCGCAGTGGATGGATGACGGAAAAGTCGCCACATGCCCGCGGCGACGCCTCGGAAAACCGGTCGATCACGGCTATTCTCCGGCTCGCCGGCTGGACGGCAACAGTGCCGGCCGCCAGTCTATCGACATGCCGCCAGGGCAGAAACACGAGCAGGGGCAACGCAGCGTGTACGCAAGGGAAACAATCCACCGGCGTCCTCCCGCATGCCCGGCGTGAGGGCGGAGTGCTGGGCCATCACCGACGCCTCCGCGGGCAACCAGCGGCAGGCGCTGGCGCTGGCCGAGATGATGGGCCTGCCGGTGCGTCACCTGCTGCTGGAGCCGCGTGCCCCATGGTCGTGGCTGGCGCCGCGCCTCGCGCTGGGCGGCGCCCTGGCGCTGCCGGCGAACCAGCGGCCCCAGTTCGCGCCGCCGTGGCCGCAATGGGCGATCGGCTGCGGGCGTGCCGCGGCGTTGTTCACCCGCATGCTGCGCCGCCTGTCGCGTGGGCAATGCCATACCGTGCAGATCCTCGATCCGCGCATCGACCCGAAGCACTGGGACGCCGTGATCGCACCGCGCCACGACCAGCTCGCCGGCCCCAACGTGCTCGCCCCGCTCGGCTCGCTGAACCCGGTGGACGAGGACTGGCTGGCCGACGGCCGCGACGCCTGCCCCGGCTTCGAAGAGCTGCCGCGGCCGCGGGTGGGCATACTGCTGGGCGGCCCGCGCAAGCAACTGGTGCTGGATGCGCGCTACGCGCGCGAGCTGGCGGCGCGCCTGCTCGCCCGCCGCGACCGCGAAGGCGGCAGCCTGCTCGCGCTGGCCTCGCGGCGCACGCCGCCCGAAGTGCTGGCGATCTTCCGCGCGGCGCTGGCCGGGATACCGGGGCTGGTCTGGTCCGGCCCGGACGACGGCCGCAACCCCTACCCCGGCGTGCTCGGCTGGGCCGACCGGCTGGTGGTCACCCCCGACTCGGTGAACATGCTCAGCGAGGCCTGCGCGGTGGGTTGCGCCGTGCACACCCATGTCGCCGCACCGCTGCCGGACAAGCTGGCGCGCTTCCACCACGCCCTGCGCGGAAACCAGCTGTTGCACGAGCTCGATGCCGACGCCCCCGCGCGCCAGCCACCGCTGCGTGAAACCGCCGCGATCGCGGCCGAACTGCGGCGGCGCATGGCCAGCGACCGCCCCGCCCACCCGTAGAACGGGATCTTCATCTCCGCATCGCGCGGCGTTCACGGCTGCTGCACTCCGGCCCGGCGTTCAATGGTGCCGCAAGCACGGCAGCGCCAAAGAGTCACGGGTTCCGGACGCCAGCTCGGCCATCGACGCACATCCCCGCGGGGAAGCTGGCGGCCAGCATCGCACCATCACCCCCATGGTGCGAATCCAGAGAGGAGGTGTCGTCATGAACATGTTCGACGCGTTAGCCAGCTCTCCCTATGCCTGCGACCTGATCACGCGCAGCGACCACACGCCTACCAAGCTCGAACGCTATGCCGACTGGGCACGCAAGTTCTACGGCGGCGGCTACCACGAATCCAGCAAGGACAGCCGCGAAACGATCGAGTATGTCGTGAGCCGGCCGCTGGCCGTACCTTCGCCAGTGCATTGAGCGCGGCATCCCCGCTCGCCGACGGCAGCCGTGCGGCGGACCGCCGCCGCACGGCCCGGCCGCTCCGCTGTCCCAGAGCCTGTTCACGATCTCCACGTAGCCCGCGCGGGACGAGGCAACCGGGTCAATCGAACGCGAAGCCCAGCGCCCGCGTGACCCCGGCGACCTCGTCGCACAGCGCCTCCTGCGCGGCATCGCGCGGCGCGATGCGCGGGCGCGCGTCCAGCGTGCAGGCAAGCGAGCGCTGCAGCAAGGTGGCATGTGCGCCCGCCAGAGCGGCGGATTGCGCCGCGTCGAGCAGGCCCGCGGCGCGACAGGCGGCAAGCAGGGCCACGTTGGAAGTGACGCCGAGCAGGGCGGGATGCTCTGCGGCATGCGCCAGCACCAGCCCCTGCAGCGCGAATTCGATGTCGAGCAGCGCGCCGCGCCCCTGTTTGAGATCGACGTTCTGCGCATCCGAGCGGTCGCGCTCGGCGCGCCAGCGGCGGCGCATCTGGCTCACTTCGTCGATCACCACGGCGCGTTCGCGCGATGCGCCCAGGATGTCGCGACGCACCGCGGCCAGCGCCGCGCCCAGCGCGGCATCGCCGGCCACCGGGCGGGCGCGCAGCAGCGCCTGGTGCTCCCAGGTCCATGCGCGGCTTTGCTGGTAGGCGATGAAGGCGTCGAGGCTGCCGACCAGCAGGCCCTTGGAGCCGTCCGGCCGCAGGCGCGTGTCCACCTCGTACAAACGGCCGGCGCGGGTGGGCACGGTGAGCCAGTTCATCACGCGCTGCGCCAGGCGCTGGTACCAGCGCGCGCCCTCGATCGGTCGCGCGCCGTCGCTCATCGCCTGCGCGCGCTTGCCGTCGTAGACGAACACCAGGTCGAGGTCGGAGGCGAAGCCCAGTTCCTCGCCGCCGAGGCTGCCGTAGCCCAGCACCGCGAAGCCGGAGCCCTCGCCGGGCAGGCGCCCGTGCTGGGCGATCAGCTCGCGCTCGGCCAGCGCGGTGACCGCGCCCACCACCGATTCGGCCAGCGCGGCGAGCCGGCGCGCGGTGGCCGCCGCATCGGCGCGACCGTCATTGAAAGCGAGGCCGAGGCGGAACGCAGTGGAGGACTGGAATTCGTTGATGCGTTCCAGCTCGGCCTCGGCCTCGCGCTCCTCCAGCGTGGCCAGCACGCGGGCGATCTCGGCGGCGATGTCGGAGCGCTTCAGCGGCAACTGGTCGATGCGCGGATCGAGCACATCGTCCAGCAGCAACGGCTGCGCGATCACCTGTTCGGCCAGCAGGGCGCTGCCGGCGAACAGCGTGGCAAGGCGCTTGCGCGCGGCGGGCTGCTCCTCCAGCAGGGCGAGATAGGACGAGCGCCGCGCCACCGCCTGCACTAGCCGGCACAGCCGCAGCAGGCAGGACACCGGCGCCGCGCTGGTGCGCGCGGCGGCGAGCAGCTGCGGCATCAGGTGATCCAGTCGCTCGCGCGAGCGCGCCGACATGGCGCGCACCGCACCGCCCTGCGGCAACTTGACCAGCGCATCGGCCACTTCCGCGCCCGGCACGAAGCCGCTGGCTTCCAGCGTGCCCGCATCCAGCGTCTCGGCGCAGGCGGCCTGCCACAGCGCGGCATCCGCCGCCGGCACGCGCGCGCCGCGCCCTCCCTGCGGCATCAGCACGGCGGCGAACTCGGTGGCGACGATTTCGCGGTGCTTCGCCAGTTCGACGGCCAGCGGCTCCCATGCCGGACAGCCCAGCCCGGATGCGATGCGCTCGCGGCTCAGCGCGTCGCCGGGAATGTCGTGGGTCTGTGCGTCGCGCAGCATCTGCACGCGGTTTTCCAACCGGCGCAGGAACACGTAGGCCTCGCGCAGCGCCTTCGCCCGCGCGGCGGGGATATGCCCGCGCGCCTCGCAGGCGGCCAGCGCAGGCAGCAGGCCGCGCACGCGCATGGACGGCTCGCGGCCGCCGCGGATCAGCTGGGTGAGCTGCACGATGAACTCGATCTCGCGGATGCCGCCGGAACCGAGCTTGAGATTGTCCGAGAGATCCTTGCGCGCCACTTCGGCGTCGATCAGCGCCTTCATCTCGCGCAGGCCGGCGAACGCGGTGTAGTCGAGGTACTTGCGATAGATAAAAGGCCGCAACAGTTCCTGCAGCCGCTTGCCGGCGACGCGGTCGCCGGCCACCGGGCGCGCCTTGATCCAGGCGTAGCGTTCCCAGTCGCGGCCCTCGCGCTGGTAGTACTGCTCCATCGCCGCGAACGACAGCGCCAGCCGCCCGGCGTTGCCGAACGGCCGCAGGCGCAAGTCCACGCGCGCGCAGATGCCATCCACCGTAGGTTCGTTGAGCAGGCGCACCAGCTGCCGCCCCAGCCGCACGAAATACTCGCCGTTGTCGAGCACGCGCGCGCCGTCGCTCTGGCCGCCGTGCGGATAGGCCAGCACCAGGTCGATGTCGGAGGAAAAGTTGAGCTCCGCGCCTCCCAGCTTGCCGAAGCCCACCACCACCAGCCGCTGCCGCTCGCCCTCGCGGCTGCGCGCCTGGCCGTAGCGCGCGGCCAGCGCACGCTCGGACCAGCCCAGCGCCGCCTCCAGCAGCACCTCGTACAACACACTGGTGGCGGACAGGGTTTCCGGCAGTTCGTCCAGCCCGTTGACGTCGCGGAACACCAGCCGCAGCGCCTCGGCGTGGCGGAAGCGGCGCAGCGCGGCCAGCGTCGGCGTTTCGTCCTCGGGCAGCTTCAGCGCATCGATGCGTGCGGCGGCATCGGCGTTCGAACGCAGCCGCTCCAGCCCCGCCGGCGACAGCAGTTGCGGCTGGGCGCGCCAGGCTTCGAACGCGAAATCGCTGGCCGCCAGCGTGCGCCGGATGCGTTCGGCCACGCCGGCATCGTCGTGCAGGGGTACGCCGGCGCTGCGGCAGCAGGCGGCCAGCCCGGCATAGCGGTCGTCGATCAGGGCGCGCAGCGCGCTGGATTCGTGAGGCATCCGGGCATTGTGCCCCAGCAGCGACATGAACCGGCAGCGCATCAAGAAACCCACCGGTCCGGGAACCCTGGCCGGCGCTCCCGCAGATCCAGACACGGTGGCCAGGCGCCGCGTTCGCCATCGGCTCACCCGCGGCGAACATCCGATTCATGTCATCCTGATTACTGTTCCTTTTCCTTTGCGATCCTTCCTGAGCGCGAAGGTCAAACGGGCAGCCATCCATGGCCGCTCTCTTCACTCTCCCATGACAACCGAGCCCCCGGTTTCGCCATGACTCCATACGCTGTCCCCGCCCTTCGCCGCACGACGCCGCGCATCGTCCTGGTCCTGGTGCTGGCACTGGCCTTCGTGCTGCTCACCAGCCTGCTCGACGGCGGCACGGGGGTGCAGCCCTTGCGCCTGCTGGACCAGCCGCGCTTCCCCATCGCCAACGCCTGGCCCGGCCTGCTGTTCGCCGGCCTGCTGCTGGCGATGACCCGCCGCCTGCTGCTGTCGTTCGGGCTGGCCTACCTGTTGCAGGGACTGATCTATGGCGTCAGTGCGCTGAAAGTGGCGAATCTCGGCACGCCGCTGCTGCCGGCGGATTTCCGCATGGTGGGCCAGTTGCGCAAAGGCGGGTTCCATCTGCTGGCCGGCTACCTGCCGCACAGCCCGTGGCCGTACCTGGCGCTGATCGCGGGCGTGCTGATCCTGGTCGCGATGTGGCGGCTGGAGCCGCCGCTGTTTGCGCGCCGCACCGGCGGCAGGCGCCTTGCGGCCGGCGGCGTGCTGGCGCTGCTGCTGGGCAGCCTGCTCGGCGGCTGGAGCGGCTGGGCGAAGATCTACAACGGCCACGTGCTGTGGCTGGAGCCGTGGTCCGCCGCCTCCACCCGCGTGCATGCCGGCCTGCTCAGCGAGCTGGTGATGTTCCACCTGCAATACAGCCAGCAGAAACCCAAGCCTGACCGCGCCATCGCCGAACAGCTGATCGGCCAGTCCGCCGGCGCGTTGCGCCAGCATCTTGCGATACCGAACGCCAGCGTGCTGCCGGACATCGTGGTGGTGCAGAGCGAGTCGTTCTTCGACCCAAGCATCATGAAGGGTTACGCGCACAGCGATCTCACGCCCAACCTGCGCCGCCTGGCCCGGCACGGCATCAGCGGCGCGCTGCACGTGCCCACCTTCGGCGGCGGCACCATCCGCACCGAGTTCGAAGTGCTCACCGGACTCTCGCTGCGCTACTTCGACAACCTGCAGTTCCCCTACCTGCAGATCGGCCATAAGCCGATGCCCAGCCTGGTGCAGGTACTGGACGAGCACGGCTACGCGACCGTGGCGGTGCACGGCAACGACCCCACGTTCTGGAACCGCAACACCGCGTTCAAGACGCTGGGCTTCCAGCGCTTCGTGTCGCAGTCCGCGTTCCCGCCCGACGCGCCGAACGACGGCAAGTACATGGCCGACAGCGCGATGACCGACGAGATCATGCGCCAGCTCAAGGACAGCGGGCCGCCGCAGTTCATCTTCGCGATCAGCATCGAGGCACACGGGCCCTACGACGTGGAGCCGAAGGACACCGCCGCGCGCGACGCGATCGCGGTACCCGCCGGCATCGACGGCAAGAACAAACGGGAGCTGCAGACCTACCTCTACCACATGCAGCATGCCGACCAGGAACTCGGCCGCCTCGCCGCATGGCTCGCCAAGCGCCAGCGCCCCACCCTGCTGCTGTTCTACGGCGATCACCTGCCTGCACTCACCGACAGCTACCGCATCGACGGCTTCGTCGACGGCGGCGACATGCTCGCGCAAGCCGGCACCTGGCTGCTGGTCGATCCGCATGCCAGCGGCCAGCCCGTGCACGAAAACACCGCCTCGTGGCTGCTCCCCGGCAAACTGCTCGCCGCCGCCGGCATCCATGACGATCCCTACTTCGCGCTCACCGAACTGATCGGGCCGCCGCTGGCTGCGCTCACCCGCGCCCCCGGCGCCCCGCAACCGGACGAAGACGCCGCCACCCGCCAACTCGACCAGTCCGTGGCCAGCATCGAGCAGCTGCGCATGAACCACAAACTGCAGGGGATTCTGGCAAAAGCGGTGGGCGGGACGCCGGCGCCCGCTACTGTCGCCCACGGGGCGCAGAGCCCTGCAGCCGCCGATACCGCAGGCGCCACAGGCTCCCCCGCCCGACCGTAACCGCCGGCGCCCACGGCGGCGGCAACGGGAAAGCAAGTTCCGCCGACAGACATTTCGGCGGCGACGCGCCTTCGACCGAACGACACGCCTTGGCGCACAAACGCCAGCGGCGAGTCCGGGCGACGGCCGACGGATGCTTCGCCGCATCCCGGCAGCGCGCCACTTGCGCGACGCCCCCGCCCAAAGAAAAACCCCGCCGAAGCGGGGTTTTTCGTCTTGCGCTGCCCTTGGCGGGCAGTGCGGCCACGGATGGCTGCTTCCTGGTTCGCGCCATCGGGAAGGATGGCGCGGATGCGGACATCAGAAATCCATGCCGCCCATGCCGCCCATGCCACCGGGGGCGCCGCCGTGGTTGTGCTCTTCCTTCTTCGGCAGCTCGGCTACCATCGCCTCGGTGGTGATGGCGAGGCCGGCCACGGAGGAGGCGTACTGCAGCGCCGAACGGGTAACCTTGGTCGGGTCCAGGATGCCGAACTCGATCATGTCGCCGAACTCGCCGGTGGCGGCGTTGTAGCCGTAGTTGCCCTTGCCTTCCTTGACCTGGTTGACGATCACGGACGGCTCGGCGCCGGCGTTGAACACGATCTCGCGCAGCGGGGCTTCCAGCGCGCGGCGGGTGATGGCGATGCCGAGGTTCTGATCCTCGTTGTCGCCCTTCAGGCTCTCGATCGCCTTCAGCGAGCGGATCAGCGCCACGCCGCCGCCCGGCACCACGCCTTCCTCGACCGCCGCACGGGTGGCGTGCAGGGCGTCTTCCACACGGGCCTTCTTTTCCTTCATCTCGACTTCGGTCGCCGCGCCGACCTTGATGACGGCCACGCCGCCGGCCAGCTTGGCCACGCGCTCCTGCAGCTTCTCGCGGTCGTAGTCGGAGGAGGTCTCCTCGATCTGCGCCTTGATCTGCTTGATGCGGGCCTGGATCTTCTCGGCTTCGCCGGCGCCGTCGATGATGGTGGTGTTTTCCTTGGTCACCACGACCTTCTTGGCGCGGCCGAGGTCGGCGATGGTCGCCTTCTCGAGCTGCAGGCCGACTTCCTCGGAGATCACCTGGCCGTTGGTCAGGATGGCCATGTCTTCCAGCATCGCCTTGCGGCGGTCGCCGAAGCCCGGCGCCTTCACGGCGGCGACCTTGACGATGCCGCGGATGGTGTTGACCACCAGGGTAGCCAGCGCCTCGCCTTCCACTTCCTCGGCGACGATCAGCAGCGGCTTGCCGGCCTTGGCCACGCCCTCGAGGATCGGCAACAGCTCACGGACGTTGGAGACCTTCTTGTCGTGCAGCAGGATGAACGGGTCTTCCAGCTCGACCTGCTGGCTCTGCTGGTTGTTGATGAAGTACGGCGACAGGTAGCCGCGGTCGAACTGCATGCCCTCGACCACGTCCAGCTCGTTGTCCAGGCCCGAGCCTTCCTCGACGGTGATCACGCCTTCCTTGCCGACCTTCTTCATCGCGGTGGCGATGATGTCGCCAATGGCGGCGTCGGAGTTGGCGGAGATGGTGCCGACCTGGGCGATCGCCTTGTCGTCGGCGGTGGGCTTGCTGAGGCTCTTCAGCTCGGCCACGGCGGCGACCACGGCCTTGTCGATGCCGCGCTTCAGGTCCATCGGGTTGATACCGGCGGCGACGGCCTTGAGGCCCTCGCGGATGAACGCCTGCGCCAGCACGGTGGCAGTGGTGGTGCCGTCACCAGCATTGTCGGAGGTCTTGGAGGCAGCTTCCTTGACGATCTGCGCGCCCATGTTTTCGTAGGCATCGGCCAGCTCGATCTCCTTCGCCACGGACACGCCGTCCTTGGTGATGGTCGGGGCGCCGAAGCTCTTCTGCAGCACGACGTTGCGGCCCTTCGGGCCCAGGGTGACCTTGACGGCGTTGGCGAGCGTGTTCACGCCCTTCAGGATGCGCGAGCGGGCGTCTTCGCCGAAGCGGACTTCTTTAGCGGCCATAAAATTTTTCCTTGAAAAATTTTGAAATAAGTAAAGGAGTTGTGCAGCAGGAACCCGAACCCTATGGGAGGCGCGCTTTTACGCGCTTCAGAACCATGTGCCCGGGCCGAGGGCTCAGCCCTCGATCACCGCCACGATGTCGTCTTCCTTCAGGAAGACCAGCTCTTCGCCGTCGATCTTGATTTCCTGGCCGGCGTACTTGCCGAACAGCACCACGTCGCCTTCCTTCAGGCTCATCGGGCGGACGTTGCCGTCTTCCAGGATGCGGCCGGTGCCGGCGGCGATGACCTTGCCGCGGGTCGGCTTCTCGGTGGCGCTGTCGGGGATGACGATGCCGCCGGCGGAGACGCGCTCCTCTTCCAGGCGCTTGACGATGACGCGATCGTGCAGCGGACGCAGTTTGCTCATGGATAGCTCCCAAGCTAGGTGGTGGAATGCAATTTGAGGACTGACAGGCCGGCCGGGGGCCGCTGTTAGCACTCGCCATAGGTGAGTGCCAATTCTAGCGATACAAGTCCCCGCCGCAAGAGGCGGCGAACCCGATACCGCCCGGTCCGACCCTTGGAACAGCGAATGGGGCGGCGGCGGCCGGGTTTCAAGAGGCGGCGGCCCGCTCTGTTACCGTGGGCCGCCCGCAACGCCCGGCCGACATCATGCCCGCCCCCGCCATCCTGCTATGCCTGTGCACCTGCCCCGACGCCGCCAGCGCGCAACGGCTGGCCGAAACCCTGGTGGGCGAGCGGCTGGCCGCCTGCGTCAACCGCCTGCCGGGCGTGCTCTCCAGCTATCGCTGGCAGGGCGAAGTGAACACCGGCGACGAGGAACTGCTGCTGATCAAGACCACGGCCGCCGGTTTCGAGACGCTCAAGGCGCGCCTGCTGGAACTGCACCCGTACGAAGTGCCCGAACTGGTCGCACTGCCGGTGGAGCGCGGCCATGCCGCGTATCTGGACTGGGTGCGCGCCAACGTCGCGGATTGAACCCCGCAGGTGCACCGCCGTCATAATGAAACGCTGCCCCATGGCCGTGATACTGCCGGAGTCGTGATGTCGAAGATCTTCCATCGAGCCCTGCTGCTCGGCCTGCTGGCGGTGCTGGCCCCGGCTGTGTCCGCGCAGACGCAGGACGACAACATCCTGCCGGTGACCGCGGCCTACAAGCTCAGCGCGGATGCGGGCACGCCCGGCACGCTCAAGCTGCACTGGACGATCGCGCCGGGCTACTACCTCTACCGCGGCCGCATGAAGTTCACCGCCGGCCCGGGCGTGACGCTGGGCGAGGCGCAGCTGCCACCCGGCGAGAAGCATGTCGATCCCTACCTCGGCCCGGTGGAGACTTACCACCACGGCGTCGATGCCAGCCTGCCCTATACATTGGCGTCGGGCACCACGCGCCTGCGCGTGGACGTGCAGTACCAGGGCTGCCACGAGGTGGAGCCGAAGATCTGCTACCCGCCGCATACCGAACACCTCGACCTGGCGCTGCCGGCCGGCGCGGCCGCCGCGCCATCCGCCAACGGCAACGCGCTGGGTAGCGCGCTGCAGCGGCTCGGCGGCAACGGCGCACTGGCCGGCGCGCAGGCCGCGCCGCTGCCGCCGGAGCAGGCCTTCCGCTTCACCGCGGTGGCGCAGGACCCGCAGCATCTGCTGCTGCGCTGGACGATGCCGAAGGACTACTACGTCTACCGCGACCACATCGCGCTGCGCCTCAAGGACGCCGGCGACCTGAAACTCGGCGCGCCCGCGTGGCCGCCCGGCGGCGTGGTGCACCAGGATGCGCAGCTCGGCGCAGTGACGGTGTATTTCGGCGACCTCGAACTGCCGGTGGCGATCGAGGGCAACGTCGCGGGCCGCCGCCAGCTCACGCTGGAAGCCAGTTTCCTCGGCTGCCAGGACGGCGGCGTGTGTTATCCGTTGATGACGCGCGACGCGACCGTGGACCTGCAAGGCGGAGCGGTGGCGAGCGGCGTTGCCGTGCGCGCGCCAGCGGCAGCCGGCGCTGGCGGCATCCCGGGCGCCACCGCGACCTTCGCCGCCGGCCCGCTGCAGACCAGCCTGCTGGCGGCACTGCTGCTGGCGCTGGGCGGCGGCCTGATCCTCAACCTGATGCCCTGCGTGTTGCCGGTGCTGTCGATCAAGGCCGTGGGCCTGCTGGAAAGCGGCGAGAGCCCCGCGCGCCGGCGCCGCCACGCACTGGCCTATACCGCCGGCGTGCTGGCGAGTTTCGTGGCGCTGGGTCTCGCCATCCTCGCGCTGCGCTCGGCCGGCCACGCGCTGGGCTGGGGCACGCAGCTGCAGCAGCCGCTGCTGGTGGCGGTGCTGGCCTGCGTGATCTTCGCCCTGGGCCTGTCGATGTCGGGCGTGGTGCAGTTCGGCGCCTCGCTGGGCAACGCGGGCGCCTCGCTGGCGAATCGCGGCGGCGCGGCCGGCGATTTCTTCACCGGGGTGCTCGCCGTGGTGGTGGCCAGCCCCTGCACCGCACCGTTCATGGGCAGCGCGCTGGCCTACGCGTTCGCCGCGCCGGCGCTCGCCGCGCTGCTGGTGTTCCTCGCGCTGGGGGTGGGCCTGGCCCTGCCTTTCCTGGCCATCGCCTACATTCCCGTGCTGGCGCGCTGGCTGCCGAGGCCGGGGCGCTGGATGGAAACACTGAAACAGGTGCTGGCCTTTCCGATGTACCTCACCGCCGCGTGGCTGGCCTGGGTGCTGGCCAACCAGCGCGGCGCGGACGCCGTCGGCCTGCTGCTGGTGGCGCTGGTGCTGCTGGCGCTGGCGCTGTGGTGGCTGGAGCGCAGCCGCGGCCGCGCCCCGCTGCGCCATGCGCTGACCGCATTGCTGGCGCTGGCCGTGCTGGCTCCGCTGTACCTGCTGGCGCAGGTGCCGGCCACGGCGAACGCCGTGGTGTCGCAAGGAGGCATCGTGCCGTACAGCCCGGGGAAACTCGCCGAACTGCGCGCCGCCAACACGCCGGTATTCGTCGACATGACGGCCGACTGGTGCATCACCTGCAAGGCGAACGAACACGCCGTGCTCGACGGCGCGACGTTCCACGCCGCCCTGGAACGCACGGGCGCGGTCTACATGAAAGGCGACTGGACCAACGAGGATCCGGCGATCACCGCCTTCCTGCAGCAATACCACTCGCCGGGCGTGCCGCTGTATGTGGTGTTTCCGAAGGGCGGCGGCGCGGGACGGCAGCTGCCTACCGTATTGACCACGGCAATGGTGACCCAGGCGCTGGAACAGGCAGCGCAATGAGCAGGGGGCGCACCGGCCCGGCCGCAACCGCGAGCCAGCCGGCCCGTACAGGGAATCCGCCCATATGCTGAGTCGCGACAACCTCATCATCCTGGGGGCAGCCGTGCTTGCCGCCGTGCTGGGATGCTGGCTGCAACATGAGAGCCGGCTGGCGCATGTGCCCGCGGGAGTGACGGTGGCGCAAACCGGCGAGCCTGCCCCGGCACTGGAATTGCCGGATCTGCAGGGACGCATGCATCGACTGGCCGACTATCGGGGCCATCGCGTGCTGCTGAATTTCTGGGCCAGCTGGTGCGGGCCGTGCCTGGACGAACTGCCGGCACTGGACAAGGCCCAGGCCAAGTTCGGCGATCGGGGCGCTATCGTGCTCGGTATTGCGATGGACGAACCTGCACGCGTTCGTGCCTTTCTTGCCGATCATCCCGTGCGTTTCCCGATCTTGCTGGGCCGGATGGCGCCCCCCAGCACTTCGCTGTTGTGGGGCGATAGCGGCGAAGTGCTGCCTTATAGCGTACTGATCGGCGCCGATGGGCGCGTGATCGCCACACGTCGTGGGCCCCTGGATGCCCCCACGCTCGAGGCCTGGTTTATGGGAAATGCGGCCATGGCTGGCCGCCCATTTGATCTTCGCGATCAGAGATGACCGCAAAAGTAACGCATACGTCGGCGCACGGGGAGTGACGCGCTTCTCCTTGGAACATCGCCGATCTGCGCCGAACTGGACAACATCCGCGACAGCGCGCACACTGCGCGCGTTCCGGGCCATCCGGACGCCGTCGAAGGTATGGTGTGGCGAAGATCCTGGCCCTGCACGGGCCCAATCTCAACCTGCTGGGCGCACGCGAGCCGGCGATCTACGGCCGCGACACGCTGGCCGACATCAATGGCCGCCTGGCCGCGCAGGCGCAGGCAGCCGGGCATGAGCTGGGTTGGTTCCAGTCCAACGCCGAGCACGAGCTGATCGGTCGCGTGCAGCAGGCGCGCGACGAGCAGGTGGCGATGATCCTGTGCAATGCCGGCGCGTTCACCCATACCAGTATCGCGCTGCGCGATGCGTTCGCCGCGGTGGCGATCCCGTTCATCGAAGTGCACCTGTCCAACGTGCACGCCCGCGAGCCGTTCCGGCACCACTCGTATCTGGCCGACCTCGCGGTCGGCGTGATCTGCGGATTCGGCGCCGACAGCTACCGCCTGGCGCTGGACGCCGCCATCGCCCGGCTGGCGCCGCGCTGAGCGCCCCTTTTCCCTTTCCCGGCCGCCCACGGGCGACCTATGACATGAAGGCCATCCCATGGATCTGCGCAAGATCAAGAAACTGATCGACCTGCTCGAGGAGTCCAACCTCGCCGAACTGGAAATCAAGGAAGGCGAGGAAGTGGTGCGCCTGTCGCGCGTACCCAAGGGCGGCGTGGCCGCGCCCGCGCCGGTCGCCGCGGCGCCCGCCCCGGTGGCCGCTGTTCCGGCCGCGCCCGTTCCCGCTCCCGCCGCGGCTGAAGCGGTCCCCGCCGCCGATGCCCTGCCCGCCGGCACCGTGGTGAAGGCGCCGATGGTCGGCACCTTCTACGCATCCGCCACGCCGGGCGCGCAGCCGCTGGTCAAGGTGGGCCAGCAGGTGAAGGTGGGCGACACGCTGGGCATCATCGAGGCGATGAAGATGTTCAACCAGATCGAAGCCGAGGTGGCCGGCACCGTCAAGGCGATCCTGGTCGACAACAGCCAGCCGGTGGAATTCGACCAGCCGATGTTCGTGATTGGCTGAGTCCACGACCATGCCGAAACTAGAAAAAGTCCTCATCGCCAACCGCGGTGAAATCGCGCTGCGCGTGCTGCGCGCGTGCCACAGCCTCGGCATCAGGACGGTGGCGGTGCACTCCACCGCCGACCGCAACCTCAAGCATGTCGGCCTCGCCGACGAGGCGATCTGCATCGGCCCGGCGCCATCGGCCGATAGCTATCTCAACATCCCGCGCATCATCGCCGCCGCGGAAATCTCCGATGCCCAGGCGATCCACCCGGGTTACGGCTTCCTTTCGGAGCGCGCCGATTTCGCCGAGCAGGTGGAGCAGTCCGGCTTCGTCTTTATCGGCCCCACCGCGGACGTGATCCGTCTGATGGGCGACAAGGTGGAGGCGATCAAGGCGATGAAGGCCGCGGGCGTGCCCTGCGTGCCCGGTTCCGGCGGCCCGCTGGGCGACGACATCGAGGAAAACCTGCGCATCGCGCGCGAGATCGGCTACCCGGTGATCATCAAGGCCGCCGGCGGCGGCGGCGGCCGCGGCATGCGCGTGGTGCGTACCGAGGCCCATCTCGGCAATTCCATCGTGATGACCAAGCAGGAGGCCAAGGCGGCCTTCGGCAACGATATGGTCTACATGGAGAAGTTCCTGGAAAACCCGCGCCACGTGGAAATCCAGGTACTGGCCGACGGCCAGGGCAACGCCATCCACCTCGGCGAGCGCGACTGCTCGATGCAGCGCCGTCACCAGAAGGTGGTGGAAGAAGCGCCCGCGCCGGGCATCACGCCCGAACTGCGCGCCCAGATCGGCAAGGTCTGTGTGGAAGCCTGCCTGCGCATCGGTTATCGCGGCGCCGGCACCTTCGAGTTCCTGTTCGAGGACGGCCGTTTCTACTTCATCGAGATGAATACGCGCATCCAGGTGGAGCACCCGGTGACCGAGTTCATCACCGGCGTGGACCTGGTGCGCGAACAGCTGCTGATCGCCGGCGGCGAGAAGCTGTCGATCCGGCAGGAAGACATCCAGATCAACGGCCATGCCATCGAATGCCGCATCAACGCCGAAGACCCGGACAGCTTCCTGCCCTGCCCCGGCACGGTGAAGCGCTTCGAGGCGCCAGGCGGCCCCGGCGTGCGCGTGGACACCCACCTGTACGACGGCTACCGCATCCCGCCGAACTACGACTCGATGATCGGCAAGCTGATCGTGTACGGACCCGACCGCGCCACCGCGATCGCGCGCATGCGCCTCGCGCTGGCCGAGACGGTGATCGAGGGCGTGAAGTGCAACATCCCGCTGCAGCAGCGCATCATGGCCGACGTAGGCTTCCAGCAGGGCGGCCAGAACATCCACTATCTCGAGAAACGGATGGCGGAGCAGAAGGAAAAAGCCGCGCACTGATCGAATAAAGCGCTTCTCGCGTTCGCCTCCTCTCCCCTCCGGGACGCGCGGGGAAGGGCCATGGATGGCCCCGCTCTGAGGAGCGAGGAAGAGGATTGAGGCGAGGGGCCGGGGCTTGCAACAGTCTCGATCAAAGGCTCGCCCATACACACCTCACCGCAAGAATGCCCCCTCACCCCAACCCGTTCCCCGACAGGGAGCGGGAGTGAAGCCGCCCCATGCCCTTCCTCGAACTCTCCCTCACCGCCCGCCTCGAACAGCAGCCCCGCGTGGAAGAGGCACTGGAAGACCTCGGCGCGCTGTCGATCACGCTGCGCGACGCCGACGCAGAGACGCCGGACGAACAGGCGATCTTCGAACCGGGCGTAGGCGAACTGCCGCTGTGGCCCACGATCACCCTGAACGCGCTGTTCGACGAGCACGCCGACCGCCGCGGCCTCGCCGCCGCGCTGGGCGAACTGCTGCCGTGGCTGGAACCCGACCAGTTGGATTTCCGCACGGTGGAGGACCAGGACTGGGAACGCGCGTGGATGGACCAGTACCAGCCGATGGCCTTCGGCCGGCGGCTGTGGATCTATCCGTGGAACATCGAGCCGCCTCCGGGCGACGACAGCGTGGTGGTGCGCCTCGACCCCGGCCTCGCCTTCGGCAGCGGCACCCATCCCACCACCGCACTGTGCCTGGAATGGCTGGACGGCCTCGCGCTCGCCGGCAAATCGGTGATCGACTATGGCTGCGGCTCGGGCATCCTCGCCATCGCCGCGCTCAAGCTCGGCGCGGCGAAAGCGGTGGGCGTGGACAACGATCCGCAGGCGCTGCTCGCCTCGCGGGACAACGCGGAACGCAACGGCGTCGCCGAGCGCCTCGCGCTGTATCTGCCCGAGGATCACGCGGCCGAGCCGGCAGACGTCTTCGTGGCGAACATCCTCGCCGGACCGCTGGGCGAACTGGCCCCGGTGTTCGCCGCCGCCGCGAAGCCCGGCGCGCCATTCGCGATCTCCGGCATCCTCGACGGCCAGCAGGACGAATTGCTGGAACGCTACGCCGCATGGTTCGACGCGCTGCGCGCGGATACGCACGAGGGCTGGGTACGCATCAGCGGACGGCGGCGCGGCTAAGAGCCTGTTCGACAGCCCTGCTAAGCTGGCGGTCCGCTCACCGCCACGGCCCGCATGTACACGCAATGCCCCGAATGCCTGTCCGTGTTCTCGCTCAGCGCGCAAGCACTGGTGCAGGCGCACGGCTATGTGCAGTGCGGGCACTGCGGCGCCGGCTTCGACAGCCTCGCCACGCTCAGCGAGCAGCTGCCGCCGGAACCGTTCCAGGAACTGCCCACGAACGAACAGGCGCTGGTGCCGCCGCGCATCGAGCTGGTGGTATATCGCCCGCAGCCGGCGGCGGCGGAAGCGGCGGTACCGGCCGCAACGACGGGAGAGGATTTCTCGCAGCTGGTGTTCGCGCCGCGTTTTGCGAAAGGCAAGCGCGCGCGCAAGCCGCCGCGGAGTGAGCGCAAGCGCCGCCCGCAGCGCAACCCCGAGCGGCCGCGACGCTGGCCATGGGTATTGCTCTGCGGCGTGCTGTCGCTCGCACTCGCGGGCCAGTTGGCATGGATCGGGCGCGACAGCCTGATCCGCGCCCCCCTGACCGGCAGCTGGCTGCGCGGCCTTTGCGACACCCTCGGCTGCCGCTTGCCGCTGGTGGCCGCGCCGCGGCAGTTGCGCCTGCTCGCCAGCAACGTCGAGGCCCACCCCAACGCCACGCATGCACTGATGATCAGCCTCAGCCTGCGCAACGAGGCCGCGTTCGCACAGCCCTGGCCGGTGGTGGTGGTCACACTGGAAGACGCCCAGGGCCACCGGCTGAGCATGCGCCGCCTGTTGCCCACCGATTACCTGGACGACCCTGCGGTGCTGCGCCGCGGCCTCGCGCCGGGCGCCACCACGGCGCTGCTGCTGGAAGTCCAGGATCCCGGCGACCAGGCGGTCGCCTATGAATTCGGCTTCGAGTAACACCCTGCGCGCGACGGCGTCGCGTGCGCCGGGGAACGCAAGCGCCCGATCCCGCCTCCCCGACGCACACAGCACTTAAAATTCATGGCCCGCGCGGGTAGACTCCGTCCTTCCGCGCATCGTCACCGGCGTCCGCGGAAGAGCCGCCAGCGCGGTCGCAAAAGACAATCAGAAGCAGCGGCCCAAGCAGCCGCGCAAGAGACGCAGAGGGAAATGTCAGTGAATGCCGTGAGATTGCCAGCCACCGAGGCCACCCGTCCGGTCGCTTCGCAGAGTGCGCTGGGCGAATGCGTCAGCCGCACCGTGCGCCGTTATCTCGCCGACCTCGGCGATGCCGACTGCGGCGAAGGCCTGCACGCGCTGGTGATCCGCGAGGTGGAGGGCCCGCTGCTGCGCGAGGTACTGGCGTTCCACGACGGCAACCAGAGCCGTGCCGCCGTGGCGCTGGGCATCAACCGCGCCACCCTGCGCAAGAAGCTGGCCGCGCACGGCCTGCTGTAGCCCGGCCCGCCGGGGCTGGGCCGGCTGCAACCCAGCATTTGGCCGTCCAAACGGCGGCCGCGCTTCCGACTCGGCTATAATTGGCAGCTTTCCCGCCTGGAAGCCGCCATGCCCGCCCCTGCCGTCGTCCCCGTCCGCCGCGCCCTGCTCAGCGTTTCCGACAAGACCGGACTGGTCGAACTGGGGCGCCGGCTCGCCGCGCAGGGCGTGGAACTGCTCTCCACCGGCGGCAGCGCGAAGACACTGCGCGAGGCCGGCATC
Organism: Dorcoceras hygrometricum; assembly: GCA_001598015.1. NCBI lineage: Eukaryota > Viridiplantae > Streptophyta > Magnoliopsida > Lamiales > Gesneriaceae > Dorcoceras > Dorcoceras hygrometricum. The sequence goes on along the minus strand of KV020095.1, from coordinate 134,442 downwards.
GCGGTGAAAGACGTCAGCGAGCTCACCGGCTTCCCCGAGATCATGGACGGCCGCGTCAAGACCCTGCACCCGAAGGTGCACGGCGGCCTGCTCGGCCGGCGCGGCACCGATGATGCGGTGATGGCGGAACTCGGCATCCAGCCGATCGACCTGCTGGTACTCAACCTCTACCCGTTCGAAGCCACCGTCGCCAGGCCCGACTGCACACTGGAGCAGTCGATCGAGAACATCGACATCGGCGGCCCGGCGATGCTGCGTTCGGCGGCGAAGAACTGGAACGACGTGGGCGTGCTCACCTCGCCCGGTCAGTACGAAGAAGCGTTGGCCGAGATCGAGCAGCATGGCGGCTTGAGCCGCGCCACGCGCTTCAAGCTGTCGGTCGCCGCGTTCAACAACGTGTCGAACTACGACGGCGCCATCAGCGACTACCTGTCGGGCCTCAGGCTCGATGAGGCGCACGACGCCATCGCCGGCCACGAGCCGTTCCCCGGCCAGGCGAACGGCCGCTTCGTGAAGCTGATGGACCTGCGCTACGGCGAGAACCCGCACCAGCAGGCGGCGTTCTACCGCGACCTGCACCCGGCTCCGGGCACGCTGGTCACCTTCCGCCAGTTGCAGGGCAAGGAGCTCTCCTTCAACAACATCGCCGACGCCGACGCCGCGTGGGAATGCGTGCGCAGCTTCGTCAAGCCCGCCTGCGTGATCGTCAAGCACGCCAACCCATGCGGCGTGGCGGTGAGCCTGGACGGCATCGGCAAGGCCTACGACCTGGCCTACCAGACCGATCCCACCTCGGCCTTCGGCGGCATCATCGCGTTCAACCGCGAGCTGGACGGCGCCACCGCGCAGGCGATCGTGTCGCGCCAGTTCGTCGAGGTGGTGCTGGCGCCGGTATACAGCGACGACGCGCTGAAGGCGTTCGCGAAGAAGGGCAACGTGCGCGTGCTGGAAATCCCGGTGCCGCCCGGCACCGACCTGGTCGCCGCGCACCCGGGCAACAACGTCAAGCGCGTCGGCTCGGGCCTGCTGATCCAGAGCGCCGACACCGGCATGGTCAAGGCGGCCGACCTGAAGGTGGTGACGAAGGTGGCGCCCACGCCGCAGCAGATCGACGACCTGATCTTCGCGTGGAAGGTGGCGAAGTTCGTGAAGTCCAACGCCATCGTCTACGCGAAGGACCGCCAGACCATCGGCATCGGCGCCGGCCAGATGAGCCGCGTGTACAGCGCAAAGATCGCCGGCATCAAGGCCGCCGACGAGAAGCTGGAGGTGCGCGGCTCGGTGATGGCCAGCGACGCCTTCTTCCCGTTCCGCGACGGCATCGACGCCGCCGCCGACGCCGGCATCGGCGCGGTGATCCAACCCGGCGGCTCGATGCGCGACGCCGAGGTAATCGCCGCCGCCGACGAACACGGCATGGCGATGGTGTTCACCGGGATGCGGCACTTCCGTCACTGAAAGTGACGGAAGTAAATCAGGTACTCCGGCACTGCTTTGCTTCTCCCTTTCGGGGGAGAAGCCCACACTTCAATCCGCCGGCGCCACATCCCCTTCGTCCGCAACCTTCGCCGTACCCCGTCGCGCATACTGTCGCGCCAGCACCGCGCACACCATCAGCTGCATCTGGTGGAACAGCATGATCGGCAACACGATCATGCCGAGCGGATGGCCGGCGAACAGCACCTTGGCCATCGGCACGCCACTGGCCAGGCTCTTCTTGGAGCCGCAGAACACGATGGTGATCTCGTCCTCGCGGCCGAAGCCCAGCGCGCGCGCGCCGTAGCGCGTCGCCAGCAGCGCCAGCGCCAGCAGCACCGCGTTCACCACCAGCAAGCCGCCCAGCACCGCCAGCGGCACCTGCCGCCACAGCCCCTGCAGTACCGAGGCGCTGAACGCGGTGTACACCACCAGCAGGATCGAACCCTGGTCGACCACGCCGACCAGCGGGCGATGCCGCTGCACCCAGCCGCCGATCCAGCGCTGCGCCACCTGTCCCGCCACGAACGGCACCAGCAACTGCAGCACGATCTCGCCCACCGCATGCCACGACATGCCGCCACCGCCATGCGACTCCAGCATCGCGCCCACCAGCAACGGCGTGATGAAGATGCCCAGCAGGCTGGACGCCGAGGCCGAGCACACCGCGGCGGAGACGTTGCCGCGCGCGATCGAGGTGAATGCGATCGACGACTGCACCGTGGACGGCAGCGCACACAGGAACAGCACGCCCAGATACAGGCCCGGCGTCACCAGCGGCGCCAGCAATGGGCGCAATACCCAGCCCAGCAGGGGAAACAGCACGAAGGTGCTGGCCAGTACGACCAGGTGCAGCCGCCAGTGGGTGATGCCCGCCAGCACCGCCTGCCGCGACAACTTGGCCCCATGCAGAAAGAACAGCAGCGCGATCGCCGCATCGGTGAGCCAGCCGAACACCGTGGCCCATGCGCCGCGGCAAGGCAGCACGCTGGCCAGCAGCACAGTCAGCAGCAGCGCACAGGTGAAGCGGTCGGGCAGGAAGCGGCGAAGCATGGCGGCACCGGATGGCAGGGCTCCGGGCATTGTCGATGCCGCCCATTGATTCGACAAATCGTTTTATCTGATTTGTTGATAGACTTTTTGCATGAATATCAGCCTGCGCCAGCTGCGCGCCTTCCTCGCCGTGGCCGAGTCGCGCCACTTCCGCCGCGCGGCCGGCCAGCTGCACCTCACCCAGCCTGCGGTGAGCCGGCATATCGCCGAGCTGGAAGCGGCGCTGGGCGTGCGCCTGTTCGACCGCAATACCCGCGAGGTGGTGCCTACCGAGGCAGGCCGCTATCTGCAGCATGCGGTGGAGCGCGTACTGGACGAACTGGAAGGCGTGCTGGCCCACGTGCATTCCGAGGGCGAGCGCCGCCGCGGCACGGTACGCGTGGCGGCCGGCCCCACGCCCTCGGCCGAACTGATGCCTCGCTGCATCGCCGAGTGCGCGCGCGACTGGCCGGAGCTGACCCTGCTGTCGCTAGACCGCAGCCAGACCCAGGTGCTGGAAAGCGTGCGCAGCGGCGCGGTGGATTTCGGCGTGGCGATCGACCCGCCGGAGAGCGGCGAGTTCGAGCGCGAGACCATCATGCACGACCCCTTCGTGCTGGTCTGCCGCCACGACCACCCGCTGGCGCGTCTGGAACGCGTGCCGTGGAAACGCCTGCAGGGCGAGCCGCTGGTATTGCTGGACTATTCCTCGGGCAGCCGCCGGCTGATCGACCAGGTGTTCGAGAAACACCACATCGACGTGCGGGTGACCCAGCAGACCGGGCATACCCACACCGCCTTCCGCATGGTCGAGGCGGGACTGGGCAGCAGCGTCACGCCCGGCCTGTCGCTGCCCGAGTCGGCGCAACTGGTGACCCGGCCGCTGGTCCCGGTGGTGAAGCGCGCGATCGCCCTGGTGCGCCGGCGCAACCGCTCGCTGTCGCCGCTGGCCGAACTGGTGTGGAACCGCCTGCGCGAGCTGGCCGCGTCACCGCGCGGCGCGCCGGCGCGGGCCTGAACCGCTCAGCGGCCGTTGTCGCCCTGCGAGCCGCTGTCGGACGCGGCCGGCTTGCTGCCGCCCCATTCCAGGATCTTGTACATCACCGGACGCACCGGCGGCGCACCCTCGGTAGCGTGCATCGTGCCGCCGCTGTCCACCGTGTAGGTATAGGACAGGCCGTTCTTGTGCGTGACCACCACCATGTAGACACGACCGCCGCGGCGGTATTCCTGGTACACCGCATCGCCCTCGGTGTGCACGCTTACGTCGTCCGCCGGCGAATCGCCGCTGATCGTCTTCGGCGCCCCCTTGTCGCCCGGCATCGCCGGCAATGGAATCGGCTTGCCCGGCACCGGCGTCGCGGTGACCTCGGCCGGCGTGCTGCCGCTGCTGGCGGCCGGCGCGGGCCGGCTGGGCGGCGCCACTGCCTGCACGCCCGGATCGTTCATGCCCGGCGGCGGCGGCACCGGGGCGAACTTCGGGGCCTGCGCGCTGGTGGACTGCGCATGCGCCGGCAACGCGGCGAAAACGGCGAGGGCAAGCAGGCTGGCGGCGTATTTCATGGCGACGACCTCGTTGGGGAACCGAAGCATAGCAGTGCACCCGCTGCCTTCCCGTGAACCGTACCGTGCGAGAATCGCCGCATGGCGAAGCTCATCCTGATCGACGGTTCCTCCTACCTGTTCCGCGCTTTCCACGCGCTGCCGCCGCTGACCAACGCGCAGGGCGAGCCCACCGGCGCGCTGTTCGGCGTGGTCAACATGCTGCGCGCCACGCTGAAGGCGAAGCCCGACTACCTGGCCTTCGTCAGCGATGCCTCCGGCCCCAATTTCCGCCACGCGATGTACGAACAGTACAAGGCCAACCGGCCGCCCATGCCGGACGAGCTGCGCGCGCAGGTCGAGCCGATGCTGGCGATCGTCGGCGCGCTGGGCTTCCCGATCCTGCGCGTGAGCGGCGTGGAAGCCGACGACGTGATCGGCACGCTGGCGCTGGCCGCGCACGCGCAGGGCATCGACGTGGAGATCTCCACCGGCGACAAGGACATGGCCCAGTTGGTGCGCCCGGGCATCTCCCTGGTCAACACCATGACCAACATTACGCTGGACGACGCCGGCGTCGAGGAGAAATTCGGCGTGCCGCCCGGGCGCATCGTCGACTACCTCACCCTGGTCGGCGACAGCGTGGACAACGTGCCCGGCGTGCCCAAGTGTGGCCCCAAGACCGCCGCGAAGTGGCTGGCCGAATACGGTTCGCTGGACAGCGTGATCGCGCACGCGGACAGGATCGGCGGCAAGATCGGCGAGAGCCTGCGCGCCGCGCTGCCGCAACTGCCGCTGTCGCGCGACCTGGTGACGATCAAGACCGACGTGGCGCTGGAGCAGGGCCCCGCCGATCTCGCGCTGCGCGAGGCCGACACCGACGCGCTGCGCGGGCTGTACACCCGTTACGAATTCAAGGCGGCGCTGAAAGAACTCGACGCAGCCGCAGATGCTTCGACCTCCGGAAGAGGGCCTGCGGGCGAGGGCACGAACGAAGCGCGCGACGCTGCCGCCCCCCCGGCCCAACCCCTCTCCCAAGGGGAGGGGGGCTTCGATCTCGCTGCCCCCGGCACCTACGAACTGGTCACCACCCAGGCACAACTCGACGCCTGGCTGGACAAGCTGCGCGACGCGCCGCTGATCGCCTTCGACACCGAGACCACTAGCATCGACCCGATGCGGGCCGACATCGTCGGCCTGTCGCTCGCGGTGGAGCCGGGCAAGGCCTGTTACGTCCCGCTGGCGCACGACTACCCCGGCGCGCCCGCGCAACTGCCGCGCGACGCGGTGCTCGCCGCGCTGAAGCCGGTGTTCGAGGATGCGGAGCGGCCCAAGCTGGGCCAGCATGCGAAATACGACATCAACATCCTGGCGCACTACGGCATTGCCGTGGCCGGCGTGCGCCACGACACGATGCTGGAATCCTATGTGTGGAACGCCACCGCCACGCGCCACGACATGGATTCGCTGGCGAAGAAATACCTCGGCTACGACACCGTGAAATACGAGGAAGTGGCCGGCAAGGGCGCGAAGCAGATCCTGTTCTCGCAGGTGGACCTCGATACCGCCTGCCGCTACGCCGCCGAGGACGCCGACGTCACCCTGCGCCTGCACCACGCGCTGTGGCCGAAGCTGGAGAGCGTGCCCAGCCTGCGCAAGGTGTACGAGGGGATCGAGATCCCGCTGGTGCCGGTGCTGGCCGGCATGGAACAGCGCGGCGTACTGATCGACGTGGACGAGCTGCGCCGGCAGAGCCAGCAGCTCGGCAAGCGCATGCTGGAACTGCAGCAGCAGGCCTGGAAGGAGGCCGGCCGCGAGTTCAACCTCGATTCGCCGAAGCAGCTGCAGGCGATCCTGTTCGACGAGCTGGGCCTGCCCGCGCGGCTGAAGACGCCCACCGGCCAGCCCTCGACGAACGAGGAAGCGCTGGAAGCGATCGCCGACGCGCATGCGCTGCCGAAGCTGATTCTCGACTACCGCGGCCTGGCCAAGCTGCGCTCCACCTATACCGACAAGCTGGCCGGCACGGTCAACCCGCGCACCGGCCGCGTGCACACCAGCTACCACCAGGGCGCGGTGGCCACCGGGCGCATCTCCTCCACCGATCCGAACCTGCAGAACATCCCGGTACGCACCGAGGAAGGCCGCCGCATCCGCCAGGCCTTCATCGCGCCGCCGGGATGGAAGGTGATGGCGGCGGACTACTCGCAGATCGAGCTGCGCATCATGGCCCACCTCTCCGGCGACGAGGGCCTGCTGAAGGCCTTCCACGAAGGCGGCGACGTGCACCGCGCCACCGCCGCCGAGGTGTTCGGCCTCAAGCCCGAGGAGGTGACCGCCAACCAGCGCCGCGCCGCCAAGGCGATCAACTTCGGCCTGATGTACGGCATGAGCGCGTTCGGCCTCGCCCGCCAGCTCGGCATCGACCGCGGCGAAGCCAGCGAATACATGGCGCGCTACTTCGCCCGCTACCCCGGCGTGCACGCCTTCATGGAAGCTACCCGCGAACAGGCGCACCGCGACGGCTACGTGGAAACCATCTTCGGCCGCCGCCTGTACCTGGAGAACCTGCAGTCCCGCAACCAGGCCTACCGCGCCGGCGCCGAACGTGCCGCGGTGAACGCGCCGATGCAGGGCAGCGCCGCCGACATCATCAAGCGCGCGATGATCGCCGTGGCCGCCTGGCTGAAGGACCGCGACGACGCCCACATGCTGATGCAGGTGCACGACGAACTGGTGTTCGAGGTGCGCGCCGATGCGGTGGACGAGGTGCGCGAGGCGGTGCGCGAACGCATGCAGGGCGCCGCGGAACTGGCCGTGCCGCTGCTGGTCGAGGTGGGCGTGGGCGCGAACTGGGACGAAGCGCACTGATGCATAAGCGTCCCATTTGTTGCTTTTTCGTGAAATGAACCGGCCCTGACTATTTTTTGCCCCGACGGTAGAACTTTTCCGCTTTCGCGCGTTCTCAATCCACGGATGCACGCAACGGCATCCATGGCTGATCACCTCCCTGGACAGCCACCCGGACGCGGAGCCTCTCCCCTGGGCATCCGCCTCCACCGGCCCCGAAGGTACCCCCTGACCTTCGGGGCCTTTTTTATGGGTGTGTTTGTGCGCCCGGCTCCGGGGGCAGGACAAGATCAAAAGGCGGCCGTCCTTGGCCGCACTTCCCTAACTTGTGCGCTTGTCCTTGAGCGCGAAGATCAAACGGGCGGCCATCCTTGGCCGCACTCTTCAATAAAGAGCGGTTCACCCCGGCGACTTCGCCTTGCTGTCCTGCACTTCATCTGCACGGGGCGCCCCGGCATACTCGAGGCCCGCTCCATCGCCGGAAGAATCCATGCGCTTCGCACTGATCGTCGTCGGCCTCATCCTGCTCGCCGCGGGCCTGTGGGTGGTCTTCGGCCACGGCAGTTACCAGCAGACCGATACCCTGGTGCAACTCGGCTCGGCCAAGCTCACCGCCACGCACGACAAGGCCTTCCCGCAATGGTTGGGCATCGCCGGCATCGTGGTGGGCGCGCTGGTGGCCATCGGCGGTTTCTTCAAGAAGGGCTGAAGCCCAACCGCTACAATCGGTGCGATGGATGTCTCGCACCTGATCGATTCGCTCAACGACGCGCAGCGCGAAGCCGTCTGCGCCCCGCCCGGCCACTACCTCGTCCTCGCCGGCGCCGGCTCCGGCAAGACCCGCGTGCTCACCCACCGCATCGGCTGGCTGATGCAGGTGGAGCGCGTGCCGCCGTGGGCGATCCTCGCCGTCACCTTCACCAACAAGGCCGCGGGCGAGATGCGGGCGCGGCTGGAATCGCTGATCCCCGGCGGCACCCAGGGCCTGACCGTGGGCACCTTCCACGGTATCGCCCACCGCCTGCTGCGCCGGCACTGGCGCGAGGCTGGCCTGCCGGAGGGCTTCCAGATCCTCGACGCCGACGACCAGCAGCGGCTGGTCAAGCGCGTGGTCGCCGGGCTGGGGCTGGACGAGGCGCGCTTCCCGCCGCGCCAAGCCACCTGGACCATCAACGGCTGGAAGGACGAGGGCAAGCGCCCCGACGCCATCGAGCACCGCGACCACCCCGTCACCGCGACGCTGGTGCGCATCTACCAGGCCTACGAGGACGCCTGCCGCCGCGCCGGCCTGGTCGACTTCGCCGAACTGCTGCTGCGCGCGCACGAGCTGTGGCTGAAGAACCCCGCGGTGCTGGAGCACTACCAGAACCGCTGGCGGCACCTGCTGATCGACGAATTCCAGGACACCAACGCGCTGCAGTACGCCTGGATCCGCGTGCTCGCCGGCGGCGCCGGCAAGGTCTTCGCGGTAGGCGACGACGACCAGTCGATCTACGGCTGGCGCGGCGCGAAAGTGGAGAACATGCAGCAGTTCCTCAAGGACTTCCCCGGCGCGCGCACGATCAAGCTGGAACAGAACTACCGCTCTACCGCCACCATCCTGAAGGCCGCCAACCAGGTGATCGCGCGCAACGGCGGCCGCCTCGGCAAGGAGCTGTGGACCGCCGGCGGCGACGGCGAGCGCATCGCGCTGTACGCCGCCTACAACGAGCAGGACGAGGCGCGCTTCGTGGTCGAACGCATCCGCGAATACGTCGCCGAACACGGCAGCGCGAAGGATTGCGCGATCCTCTACCGCTCCAACGCGCAGTCGCGCAACTTCGAGGAGCAGCTCACCCAGCGCAACATCCCCTACCGCGTCTACGGCGGCCAGCGCTTCTTCGAGCGCGCCGAGATCAAGGACGCGCTGGCCTACCTGCGCCTCACCGCCAACCGCCACGACGACGCCTCGTTCGAGCGCGCGGTGAACACCCCGCCGCGCGGCATCGGCGACCGCACATTGGACGTGTTGCGCCGCCGCGCGCGCCACGACGGCAGCTCGCTGTGGGAAGCCGCGCTCGCCGAACTCGCTGGCAGCGAGCTGGCCGGCCGCGCCAAGAACGCGGTGAAGGGTTTCCTCGCGCTGATCGACGGCATGGCCCGCACGTTTTCTGCCTCTCCCCTGCGGGGAGAGGGTCGGGGTGAGGAGCCGGGCTTGCCGGAAACTCCCGCTCCGGACACCCTCTCACCCAACCCCCTTCGACTGGCTCAGGGCGGCGCTCTCCCCGCAGGGGAGAGGGCTTCAACGCTCCCTCTCGCCGAACGGATCGACCACGTGCTCAGCCACACCGGCCTGCGCGACCACTACGAGAAGGACAGCCGCGGCAACGGCGAGGCGCGTATCGAGAACCTGGACGAGCTGGTCAACGTCGCCAGCCGCTTCGAACGCACCCAGGAAGACATCGACGCCGGCCTGGACGAACTCGCCGCCTTCCTCTCGCACGCCGCGCTGGAAGCCGGCGAAGGCCAAGGCGAGGCCTGGGACGACTGCGTGCAGCTGATGACGCTGCACTCGGCCAAGGGCCTGGAGTTCCCGCTGGTATTCCTGGTGGGGCTGGAAGAAGGCCTGTTCCCCAGCCAGCGCTCCACCGAGGACGAAGGCCGGCTGGAAGAAGAACGCCGGCTCGCCTACGTGGGCATCACCCGCGCCCGCGAACGCCTGGTGATCAGCTACGCCGAATCGCGCCGCATGCACGGCACCGAAATGCTGGCCCGCCCCTCGCGCTTCCTCGCCGAGATGCCTGCCGAACTGATCGACGAAGTGCGCCCCCGTGTGCAGGTGAGCCGCCCGCTCTACGCCGGCGCCGGCCGCCTCATCGACCACGCTCCCCTGCAGGAAGACCTGCCGGTCAAGCTCGGCCAGCGCGTCAGCCACCCCAGCTTCGGCGAAGGCGTGGTGGTCAGCGCCGAAGGCAGCGGCGCGCATACCCGGCTGCAGGTGAACTTCGAGGATGCGGGCAGCAAATGGCTGGTGGCGGCCTACGCCAACCTCACGCCGCTGTAGCGGCAGCCGGCACGGCCTCCGCAGCAATGCAATGGCGCGCCTGCCCTCGCCGAAAGGGCGGCACGGCCACGCTCACCAAGAACCTGTTCAATGTCTCTGCCCGGCTTGCGCCGGCATCGCTTTCCCGCTTCATTCCGGACAGCAGAAGGCAAGCCTCGAAGCGGGGCCGGCCCACAAGCTGCAGGGCCAACTCCACTGCTATCCGCGCAGCCGCGGCACCCCGTGCTCGTCGCGCTCCTCGATCGCGATGGCGCTGGTGTCGACCACGCCGCCGGCCTGGCTTGGCGTCTGGCGCACGGCTTCGCCGCGGGCCATGGCGAGAGCATTGCGATAGCAGCGTTGCGCCTCGTCGGCGTGCCCCTGGCCGGCATGCGCGTCGCCCAGCGCCTCCCATGCGCCGCTGCCCGGCTCCAGGGCCAGCGAGCGCTCGAGGTATTGGCGGGCCTTGCCCCAGAGCCCGGAGCGCACACAGATGCGGCCCAGCGCGAGCAGCAACACGGGATCGTTGGGATGCTGGCCGAGCCAACTCTCGGCACGGCCCAGGCGGGCATCGAGGTCGCCGCCGGCGAGCACGCCGTAGGCTTCCGCCAGTTCGGGCGACCATTCGCGGCGCAGCGCGGATTCGAGTTCGTCCATCGCGGGCAGCACCAAGCCGAAACCGGCGGCCCGGCGGGCATAGGCGTCGATGGCGGCGGGGGCGCGGCGCTGGGTCCTGGGCAGTTGCGACCACAACGTGTTGAGCGCGGCGCCGTCGGCGGCGGCGTCGATGGCGGCGACCAGCACTTTCGCTTCGAGCGCGGTATAGCCCCGCATGCCGAGCGCGCCGCTTTTCTGCAGCGGTTCCAGCGCGGCAAGCGCGCGGCGGGTGTCGCCCGCCGCCAGCGCGGAGAGTGCCAGCTCGCGCCAGCCGCCGGGCGGCAGGGTGGCCTTGTCGGCGTCGGGCACGAGCAGGGCCAGCGCCTCGGCGGGCCTGCCGTCGCGACGCAGCACGCGCGCGCGCAGCACGCGGGCGGCCTGCGGCGCGGCCTGCGAGGCCTCGGCGAGGATCTCCAGTGCGCGGCTGTGCTCGCCGCGGCGCGAGGCGGCTTCGGCGGAGGCAAGCAGGGCGACGCCGCGCAGCGCGTCCAGCCGCGAGGCGCGGTTGAGGTCGCGCTCGGCGTCGCCGTGGCGCCCTTCCATCAGTGCGATCAGGCCTTCGGCCAGCCGCTTGCGGCTGAGCCGGCGGTGCCGCCGCGACAGTGCGCCGAACGGCCAGCGCAGCAACCGCCACGCCGCGGTGAGCGCGGCCCAGGCTAGGAACAGGATGACCACGGCGGCGACCAGCGTGGTCTGCACGCGCCAGCCATGCATGCGCACCAGCACGTAGCCGGGATCGACCGCCACCCAGTGCCAGCCGAACGCGGCCAGCGCGGCGACGATTACCAGCAGCAGGATCCAGCGCCACAGGCTCATCGCACGGCCCCTGCTCCGCGCGCCGGCGCCGCCGAGCTGGCCGCCGGTGCGGGGCCGTTCGACAGCGCATGCACCGCACGCAGGCTGCGCAGCTCGGCAAGCGCGGCCCCCAGCTGCACCGGTGCGTTGTCCGGCAGGGCATTGGCCAGTTGCCGCAGCGTGGCGCGGGCCTGCTGCACCGCCTCGGCATTGTCGTCGAACTGGCCGGCGAGGCCGGCGTCGGCGCGCTGCAGCGCCGCGGCGAAAGCCTTGGGGTCGTGCGCCAGCAGTGCGGCCTGCGCCTGCGCAAGATCCAGCGCCACCAGTTCGCGCGCGAAGCGCGCATCGGCCACTGCCAGCGGGGCGCCGTTGTCGCGTTGCACGCTAACCACACCGGCCAGCGCACGGCCGATGCGCGACCAGGTACTGGTCGACGCGGCGCCCGCCGGGGCATCCAGCGGCCGCAGCGGCAGCCCAGGCAGCGCACCGCGCAGCGCCACGAGCCTGGTCAGCGCTTCGGCCTGGCCGGCGGGCTGACTGGCGAGCAGCGCGCGACGCTCGGCTTCGACGTTCTGGCGCAGGCCGGCGAAAGCGCCGTCGCTCACCGCGGCCAGCGTCTGCGCGGCCAGCGCATAGGCCGCCGCCGCGCCTTGCGCGTCGTGGAACAGCTCATAGCGTTCCTTGGCCATGCGCAACAGCGACTCGGTTTCGTCGAGCAGGGCGGCATCGTGCGCGGAAAGCGTGTTCTCGGAGAGCTTGCCCACCGCTTCCTCCAACAGGCGCAGACGGTCGCCCTGTGACTGCTGGGAGGCCTGCAGCGCGCGATCGAGCTGGTCGGCGGCATCCAGCCGCTGGGCAAGGCCGGCGCGGCCGCCGCTGACGCTGGCCAGGGTGGACTCCAGTGCGGCCACGCGCTGCTGCAAGGCGTCCAACGTCTGCGCATCGGCAGCGCGGACCGTCCGCTGCTGCCACTGGCGCCAGCCCACGTAGCCGGCCGCGAGCAGGGCCAGCAAGGCCAGCAACAGGGCCAGCGCGACGCTGCCGCCGCGGGGAGCGGCAGCAGGCGGGACGGGTTTCGTGGCACGCGGCGCGGCAGCTGGCGTGGCGGACGGGGCAGGATCGTGTTCGCTCATGCCGGGCATGCTAACAGGCAGGCCGCGGGCGTTCGTTGCAAGGCCGTGAAGCGATCAGCGGTTTGCCGCTGCCGCGATCAGGTCCGCGGCGAGCGCGGATTCGGCCTGCAAAATGCGCGTAAACCCCGCCGCGCGCGCCGCCTGCGCCAGGCGCTCGCTACTGACCACGGCGACCGCCGCACGCAGGCGCTGCAGCGCGGGAGCGGGCAGCAGCGCCACGAGGTTGTGCAGCGCTTCTGCGCTGGACAACAGCACGCGCGCGGAGCGCGTCAATGCCCGCACCGCCTCGATGTGCCGACGATCCAGCCGCGGCGGCACGCGGCGGTACACCTGTACTTCGCGCAGGCGCGCGCCGCGCGCGACCAGCCGTTCGCGCAGTACGCCGCGTCCCCCGGGCGCCCCGATCAAGGCCACGCGCCGGCCGCGCAGGGCCTGCGCGGCCGGCAGGTCGAGCAGGCCTTCGCTGTCCTGCCGCGACGGCGCCTGCGCATCCACGCCATGCCGGCGCAAGGCCTGTGCCGTGCCCTGCCCTACCGCCAGCACTGTGGCCTTGGTGCGCAAGGGCGCCAGCGCGGCGGCGAAGCGCACCGCGGCGGGACTGGTGAACAGCAGCAGCTCATCGCGCAACGCCGCGCGCAGCGCCGCGCGCAACGCCGGGTCGCCCGCACCGCGCAGCGACAGGCCCGGCAGCAGCAGCGGCACGCCGCCATCGGCGCGCACGCGGCGCGCCAGCGCGGCGGCGGTGCCGGCCGGCCGCGTGATCACCACCACGCGGCCGCGCAACGCCGGCGGCTTGCTTGCACTTGAGTAAGGCACGCGCGCCCCACATCTGCATGACTCGACCAGTCCGCAGTGTAGCGGGCCGCCATCGCCATCAACGGATCGCCCGTGAACCCAAGTACCGACGCCGCCCACGACCTGGTTCGTTTCATCCGCGAAAAGATTCCGCCGGCGCGGGCGATGGATCTCGAACTGCAGGCCCACGACGGCGACCTGCTCGTCCTGCGCGCGCCACTGGCGCCGAACGTCAACGACAAGGGCTGTGCGTTCGGCGGCAGCCTGGTCAGCCTGATGACACTGTGCGGCTGGGGCCTGGTGGAACTGGCGCTGCGTGCGCACGGCCACGACTGCGACGTGTTCGTGGGCGAATCCGGCGTACGCTACCTGCAGCCGGTGTGGACGGACTTCCTCGCCGAGGCGCGGCTGGCCGGGGATGCGGACTGGACAAGCTTCTTCGCCACCCTGCAGGCACGCGGCAAGGCGCGCATCGAGGTGGAGTGCAGCGTGCCCGGCGCGGACGGCCAGCCTGCCGCCACCCTGACGGCCCGCTTCGTGGCCAAGCGCCGCGGCTGAACCGGCGCGATTGAAGCGGCACGCGCGGGGCCGCAGAATGGCGTGGATCTCCCGGGGGACCCTCGCCATGCGCCGTATTCCGCTCCTGCTCGCCGCCGGCGCCGCCGTGCTGCTGGCCGGCTGTACGCAAAACACCCGCAACGACAACCTGACCGCCACGCTCAGCGCCTATGGCAGCGCGGTGCGCTGGGACGGCCTGCAGAGCGCGCTGCAGTTCGTCGACCCCAAGGTGCTCAAGGCGCATCCGCCCACCGATCTCGACCTGGCGCGCTACCAGCAGGTACGCGTCACCGACTACGACGACGGCACCGGCCCGACGCCGCTGAACGAGGACGAAGTGCAGCAGACCGCGCAGATCAGCTTCGTCAACATCCATACTCAGGTGGAACGCAGCGTCGTCCAGCACCAGGTCTGGCGCTACGACGAAAAGGCCAGGCACTGGTGGCTGGAAAGCGGGGTGCCGGACATCCGGCAGGACTGAATGCCGCCGCCGATGCCCGTATAATCGCCGGTTCGACCGTACCGGCGCGGCTGTCGCGCCCCGTGGAAACGACATGCAAGATTTCCTGCACAAGCTGCCCCAGTTCATCGGCAATCATGTGGCGCTGGCCGCGCTGTTCGCGATCCTGCTGGTTGCGCTGATCGTGGTGCAGGTCGGCCTGCTGTTCGGCAAGAGCAGGGAGCTGACGCCGGCCGGACTGACCCAGCTGATCAACCGCGACAACCCGCTACTGATCGATCTTTCGGCGATCGCCGATTTCGAGAAGATGCACGTCCCCGGCGCCCGCCACGTGCTGATGAGCCAGTTCGACCCCGAGCACAAGGACCTGGCCAAGGCCAAGGAGCTGCCGGTGGTGGTGATGGACAAGGACGGCCGCGGCAATTCGGTGAAAGCCTCGCAGCGGCTGGTCAAGGCCGGCTTCCAGAAGGTCTACACGCTGGGCGGCGGCGTGCTGTCCTGGCACCAGGCGCAGCTGCCGGTGGCCAAGGGCCGCTAGGAGCACAGCCTGTGCGCGATGGCCTGCGCTCCGGCCAGGCGCCAGAGCCATCGAGCGCTCCTACAGATGGAAGCCGGCGCGGCTGGCGATGATCTGCGCCAGCACGTCCGGCGCGTAGTCGAACGAGTCGTAGTACAACCGGTCCTCCGGCAGGCCTGCCGCCACGAAGCGATGGCGCGCGATGTCGATCATCGCGGGCGGTCCGCTCATGTAGACGTCGTACGCCGCCAATGCCGGGTGGTCGGCCAGTACCGCCTCGTGCACCAGCCCAGTGCGCGGACCGGCGTCCCCGGCCTGCGCCGCTTCCGACAGCACTGCGTGGAAGCGCAATTGCGGCGCCTGCCGCTGCCATTGCCGGATCCGCGGCAGCAGGTACAGATCCGTTGCGCTGCGCGCGCCCCAGTACACATCGATCGCGCGGCGCGTGCCGAGTTCGAGGAAGTGCTCGACGATCGCCTTCACCGGCGCGATGCCGGTGCCGCCGGCCACGAAGATCATCGGCCGCTCGGAGTCCTCGCGCGCCACGAAGGTGCCCAGCGGCCCTTCGATGCGCAGCGTATCGCCTACCGCAAGCGCGTCGGCCACGCGCGAGGTGAAGCCGCCGCCGGCGACATGCCGCACGTGCAGTTCGATCGTGCCGTCCGGCTGCGGCCCGTTGGCGATCGAGAACGGCCGGCGCCGGTCTTCGTCCAGCAGCACGTCGAGGTATTGCCCCGGCAGCCACTGCAGCCGCGGCTCGCCGGCGACGGGCTGCAGGTGCAGGCCGGTCACGTCCGGCGCGAGCAGATGCTTCCCGGCCACGCGCACGTTGAGCCGGCGGCGCGCCATGTCCTCCACCGAGGCCACCTCGCGCGCCTCCAGCAAAAGATCGCTGGCCGGCACTGCCTGGCACAACAGCACGGCGTGATGCGCACGCTCGTCCGCGTCCAGCGCCAGCGGCGGGTTGCGCGGATACTCGCAGCGGCCGGCCAGCAGGGTGGCCTTGCAACTGCCGCAGACGCCGGCGCGGCAGGAATACGGCAAAGCGATGCCGGCGCGCTGCGCGGCTTCCAGCACGGTTTCGCCCGCGGCCACGTCGAAGCGACGGCCGGTGCTTTTCAGGGTGACGGTGAACACGCGCACATTGTCGCCGCGATGGCGGTCGGCCGACAATGCGGTTTTCCCCGCAGGCAGCGACGACCATGGCGATCTGGCAGCAGGACACCGACCTTGCACGCATCAACGCGTGGAGCAGGAACACGCTGATGGAGGCGCTGGGCATCCGCATTACCGAAGTCGGCGAGGACTGGCTGCGCGGCACCATGCCGGTGGACCGCCGTACCCACCAGCCCTACGGCCTGCTGCACGGCGGCGCCTCGGTGGCGCTGGCCGAGACGCTGGGCAGCAGCGCGGCGATGCTCGCGCTCGACCCGGCGAAGTTCCGCGCGGTGGGGCTGGAGATCAACGCGAACCACGTGCGCGGCGTGCGCGAGGGCACGGTCACCGGCACCGCGAAGGCGCTGCACCTGGGCCGCAGCACCCAGGTGTGGGAGATCCGCATCGAAGACGAACAGCAACGGCTGGTGTGCGTGTCGCGCATCACCATGGCGGTGGTGCCGGTCGACGTGGTGGCCAAGTGAGAGCATCACGCTTTTCTCCCTCTCCCCTCTGGGGCACGCGGGGAGGCGCCGTGGATGGCGCCAGCTTCGAGGAGCGAGGAGAGGGTCGGGGCGAGGGGCCAATCTTGCTGCGCGGCAACTTCGAAGCGGCTTTCGATGCGCTCTATCGCGAGCGCCCGCACCTCACCCCAATCCGGCGAACGCGGTGGGCGGGTTCGCACGACTGGATGTCCGGAAGACGTGAGCATTCCGGGTCATGGAGCTTCACATGATTGAAGCGGCCCCCTACGCGGACCTCACTCCCGACCTGGTGCTCGATGCCGTCAGCGCCTGCGACCTGTGGCCGGACGGCCGCCTGCTCGCGCTCAACAGCTACGAGAACCGCGTGTGGCAGGTGGGCATCGAGGACGCCGCGCCGGTGATCGCGAAGTTCTACCGCCCCGGCCGCTGGAGCGATGCCGCGATCCTGGAGGAACACGCCTTCGCGCGGGAACTGGCCGACGACGAGGTGCCGATGGTGGCGCCGCTCGTATTCGACGGCCGCAGCCTGCTGCTGCACGGCGGCTTCCGCTACGCGCTGGCGCCGCGCCATGGCGGCCGCGCGCCGGCGCTGGAATCGCGCGAGCAGCTGGAATGGCTGGGCCGGCTGCTGGCGCGGATGCATGCGGTGGGCGCGCGCCGCCCGTTCGCGCAGCGCGGCGCGATCGACCGCGCCACGCTGATCGTGCAGCCGATGCAGGCAGTGCTGGCCTCGCCTTTGTTGCCCGCGCATCTCCATGCTGCCTACCGCAGCGCGGCGCGGCGGCTCGATGCGGCGGCAGGCGCACGCATCGACGCCGCAGGCCCCGTGCGCACCCTGCGCCTGCACGGCGACTGCCATCCCGGCAACATCCTGTGGACCGACGCCGGCCCGCACTTCGTCGACCTCGACGACGCGCGCATGGGCCCGGCGGTGCAGGACCTGTGGATGCTCGCCAGCGACGACGCGGCGATGCGCGCCCTGCTGGACGGCTACACCCAGCTGCGCGACTTCGACCACGCGGAGCTCGCCCTGGTGCCGGCGCTGCGCGCGATGCGCCAGCTGCACTACGCCGGCTGGATCGCCCAGCGCTGGTCCGACCCCGCCTTCCCCGCCGCCTTCCCGTTCGTGGCCGAGGCACGCTGGTGGGACGAACACATCGCCGACCTGCACGAACTGGCCGACGCGCTGGATTAACCCCGCACTCCGCCTACAATGCCTTCCTTTTCCAGAGCCTTCCCTGCATGCGCCTGTTGCTGTTCCGCCTGATCGGCATCCTCGAAGTGGCCGGTGGCTGCTACGGCATGATCCAGATGCTGTACCGCCTGCTGCCGTTCCGTGCGCACGACGGCGCGGTCGCCCTGATCGGCCTGGCGCTGTATGCCTTCGTGCTGGTGGCCGGCGTGCTGCTGCTTGAGAACAGCGAGCGCGGCATCCGCTGGTCGGGCTGGGCGCAGCTGCTGCAGTTGCCGCTGATCGCCACGCCGGTCTTCAGCTGGGCGCTGCACTGCGGCGGCTACGTCAACGTGTTCGCCACGCTGCACCTGCCGCCACACCTGGGACTGGCCACGCACTTCGGCAGCCAGGCTTTCGTGCTTGCCATTGGCGGCCCCGCCGCCGCGCATCTCGGCATCAACCTGCTGGCCCTGCTGTCCTGGCTGGCGCTCAAACTGCGCTGATTCCCGCGCACGCGCAGCGCGCTCCTAGGCCGGCACGAAATCCAGCGCCAGCGAGTTGATGCAATAGCGCAGCCCGGTGGGCTTTGGGCCGTCGGGGAACACATGGCCCAGATGCGAGTCGCAATGCGCGCAACGCACCTCGATGCGGCGCATGCCGTGGCGGTCGTCGTCGCGGCTGGCCAGCGCCGCGGGGATCAGCGGCTGCCAGAAGCTGGGCCAGCCGGAACCGGAGTCGTATTTGCTGTCGGAACCGAACAGCGCCCGGCGGCAGGCGGCGCAGACGTAGGTGCCGGCGGCTTGATGGTGGCACCACTTGCCGCTGAACGGCGGCTCGGTGGCCGAGCAGCGGCACACCGCGTACTGCTCGGGACTGAGTTCGGCACGCCATTCCGCCTCGCTCCTGACCAACCCGGGTTCGTTCATGACTGAATCCTCACTTGCGTCGCACAGGCCCTGCGCCTGCCTGATCTGGGGTCTTTCTGCTAGCTTTACGGGCCTCACGGCCGCCGGGTTCCCATTGTGATGCGCACGCTCCCTCCACGACGCCTGCTGGCGGTCGCCGCCGCCCTCGCCCTGGTCGGCGGCCAGGCCGAGGCCAGCGGCGCGGGCCCCCATCGCAAGACCTCGCTGGACGGCAGCGAACAGGTCTGCCCGCTGGGCTCCTTCGCCTGCGCCCCGCGCCCGTACAACTATGCGATGTGCCGCCCGAACGCGATGCTGGAGTTCTACGACCCCACGATGAGCCGCGACAGCAGTCTGCGCGACACCAGCGAGACCTACGTATGGGCGAAGCACGTGGACAGCTCCAACCAGACCGTCTACCACCTGTCCGGCGACGTGCGCATGGACCGGGCCGATCAACGGCTGCAGGCGGACACGGTTGACTACAACGACGACACCACCGACTACGACGCCCGCGGCCATGTGCGTTACCAGGATGCCGGCCAGCTGATGGCCGCCACCCATGCGCGCGGCAACGACAATGCCAGCACCGGCACCGCCGACGACGTGCGCTACCAGCTGCTCGACTCGCGCGGCAACGGCGTGGCCAGCCACGCGCATATGCTCGACGCCGAGCACACCCGCTACACCCGGGCCACTTATTCGACCTGCGACCTGGGCCACCACCTGTGGGAGTTCCGCGGCAAGACGATCACCGTGGACAAGAGCACCGGCGAGGGCGTGGCGCGCAACGCCACCTTCCGCGTGGGCAAGGTGCCCATCCTCTACCTGCCCTGGCTCAGCTTCCCGGTGGACAACCGGCGCAAGAGCGGCTTCCTGTACCCCACGATCGGCCACAGCAGCCGTTCCGGCTTCATGGTCAGCGCGCCGTACTACCTGAACCTGGCGCCGAACTACGACGCCACCCTGGACCCGCGCGTCTACACCACGCGCGGCCCGATGCTGGACGGCGAGTTCCGCTACCTGCTGCCCGAGAGCCACGGCACGCTGGATGTGCAGTATGTGCCGCAGGACCACGGCGCCACCGACCCCGGCACCACCGCCGATACCCAGGGCACGCGGCGCTACCTGGTCAAGCTCGACGACACCACCCACCTGTGGCAGAGCTGGAACCTGAGCGCCTCGATCAACCGCAGTTCGGACAACAACTTCCTGTACGACTTCGGCGACCAGCTGCTCGGCAATGTCACGTACGCGCTCGCTTCCACCGTGCAGGTCGCCGGCGGCGGCAAATGGTGGAACGCCTCGGTGGGCGGCACCGAGTACCAGAACATGAACCCGTTCCTCACCGACGCGTCGCTGCCCTACCAGCAGCGGCCGTTCGCCAATTTCAACGTGGATCTGCCGCTGAACCGCTGGCTGGAATTCGGCATGACCAACCAATTCATATCCTTCAGCAAGCCGGGCTACGTGGATGGCCAGCGCGAGGATCTGCAGCCCTACCTGTCCGCCGATTTCGGCACCTCCGCCTGGTTCGTGCGGCCGCGCGTGGCCTACCGCTACACCGCCTACCAGCTGGACGACAACTACCAGAACTACAACTATTACGGCCTGCAGAACCCCGGCCAGGTGTCGCCGTTCACGCAGCAGGACCCGACCCGCGCCCTGCCGATCGTCAGCGTGGACAGCGGGCTGGTGTTCGACCGCAGCACCTCGCTGTTCGGCCAGGACTATACGCAGACGCTGGAGCCGCGCCTGTACTACCTGTACGTGCCCTACCGCAACCAGGACAACCTGCCGCTGTTCGACACCAGCCTGATGACGTTCGACTACTGGCAGCTGTTCTCCACCAACCAGTTCTCCGGCTCCGACCGCCAGATGAACGCCAACAACCTCACCGCGGCGATCACCACCCGCCTGCTCGACGACGGCGGCGTGGAGCGGCTGTCGGCCAGCTTCGGCCAGATCCGCTACTTCACCCCCCAGCAGGTACAGATGCCGAACGGCGCGACCACGACGTCGCCCGCCACCGACTGGGCCGGCTCGTCCTACGTGGCCCAGCTGGACCTGCAGCTCAACGACCGCTGGCGGTTCAGCAGCTCCTACCAGTGGAGCCCGAACACCCGCCAGACCGACATGGCCATGTTCCAGATGCAGGGCCGGCTCGGCCTGGACGGGGTGGTCAACTTCACCTACATCTACCGGCAGGGCCTGCTGGAACAATACAGCACCTCGGCGGTCTATCCGCTGTCGGAGAGCTGGCGCCTGATCGGCGGGTGGACGTACGCGGTCCCGGTCAAGGGTGTGAGCAGCCCGCTGCACGGCACGGTCGAGGCCCTGGCCGGCGTCGAGTACGACAGTTGCTGCGTGACCCTGCGGCTGGTCGACCGCAATTACGTCAACCAGGGCTACTACGGCTTCGGGCCGATTCCGACCGGCAATAGCAACTACCGCGACAACGCCATCATGTTCGAGGTGGTGTTCAAGGGCCTCGGCTCCACCGGCGGCCAGATCGACCCGCTGCTGCGCCGTGATATTCTCGGCTATCAATAAACCGCTGTATCCAACCCTGGCTGCTCCCTGATGAAGCGACTTCTCGCCCTGCTCCTGCCCGCCCTCGTGCTCGCGCTGCCCGCGCAGGCCCAGTTGCTGCCCAATGCCAGCTCCAATGCCGCGCCCGCAGGGCAGGTCCAGCGGCTGGACCGCATCGTGGCGGTGGTGAACGAAGACGTGGTCCTGCAGAGCGAACTCGACAATGCCGTGCGCGCGATCCAGCAGCAGTACGCCAGCCAGCCGGGCCAGCTGCCGCCGCTGGACGTGCTGCAGAAGCAGGTGC
Source organism: Dorcoceras hygrometricum (assembly GCA_001598015.1). Classification (NCBI taxonomy): domain Eukaryota; kingdom Viridiplantae; phylum Streptophyta; class Magnoliopsida; order Lamiales; family Gesneriaceae; genus Dorcoceras; species Dorcoceras hygrometricum. The sequence goes on along the minus strand of KV020095.1, from coordinate 113,050 downwards.
TGGACCGGCTGATCCTGATGAAGCTGCAGTTGCAGAAGGCCGATGACCAGGGGGTCCACGTCTCCGACTCCGACGTCGACCAGGCCGTGGCCGAGGTGGCGCAGCAGAACAAGATGAGCGCCGACCAGCTGCGCACTGAAGTCGAGCGCAACGGCGAGGATTTCGCCGCCTTCCGCCAGCAGCTGGCCGACCAGCTCACCGTGCAGCGCCTGCACCAGAGCGTGGTGCACGACCAGGTCTCGGTCACCGACAGCGAGATCGACAACCTGCTCGCCAGCCCGACCTACAAGGCCGGCGAAGTGCACCTGGCGCACATCCAGATCAGCATCCCCGGCGGCGCCGACGCCGCCGCGATCCAGGCTGCCGCGGCCAAGGCCGAAGAGGCGATCAAGGCGGTTCAGGGCGGCATGGACTTCCACGCCGCGGCGATCCGCTATTCCGACGCGCCCGACGCGCTGGACGGCGGCGACCTCGGCTGGCGCCGCATGGACGAGATTCCGCCGGCCTTCGCCGACACCGTGGCCAACATGAAGCCGGGCGACGTCAGCTCCGCGCTGCGCGGCCCCACCGGCTTCCACATCATCAAGCTCGAGGGCGTGCGGGCGCCGTCCAAGCAGATCGTCACCGAGTACCACGCCCGGCAGATCCTGATCAAGCCGAGCGAGCTGATGACCCCCGAGCAGGCCCAGCAGAAGGCGCAGGAGCTGTACGACCAGATCGTCAACAAGCACGCGGACTTCGCCAAGCTGGCCAAGGACAACTCCAAGGACGACACCACCGCCAACATCGGCGGCGACATGGGCTGGTTCGCGCAGCAGGCCTGGGGCAGCGCGATCGCGCAGCAGCTCGGCCAGCTGAAGGAGAACGAAGTGTCGAAGCCGTTCCAGACCGGCGACGGCTGGGACGTCCTGCAACTGCTGGGCACCCGCCAGAGCGACCTCACCACCCAGATGGAACGCGACCAGGCGCGCCAGGCGATCGGCAACCGCAAGGCCGAGCAGGCCTACGACGACTTCCTCCGCGACCTGCGCGCGAATGCCTACATCGACGTGCTGGTGCCCGCGCTGCGCGACGACGTCAACACGCCGGCCGTCGCCGGAAAGTCCTCCTAAGAGCCCCGGCATGGCACTTCCCCGGCTCGCCGTCACCGCTGGTGAGCCGGCTGGAGTCGGCGCGGAACTGGTCGCGCGACTGGCCGCCACACCGCTGGCGGCAGACCTGGTCGCGATCACCGACCGCGACCTGCTCGCCCGCGCCGCCAAGCGCTGCAACCTGCGCATCGCGTTGGCCGACGACGACGGCACGCCGTGCGGGCGGCGCGAGGCCGGCAGCCTGCGCGTGCGCCACGTGCCGCTGGGCGCGCCGGAAATCCCCGGCCGGCCCGATCCGCGCAACGCGCAGCACGTGCTTGCCACCCTTGCCGAAGCCGCCGACGGCTGCGTGGCCGGCCGCTATGCCGCGGTAGTCACCGCGCCGCTGCAGAAGGCCTCGATCAACGAAGCCGGCATCCCGTTCAGCGGCCACACCGAATTCTTCGCCGGGCGGGCCCGCGCCGACGTGGTGATGATGCTGGCCAGCCCCGAGCTGCGCGTGGCGCTGGCCACCACCCACCTGCCGCTGGGCGCGGTGCCCGCCGCGATCACGCGCGCGTCGCTTGAGCGCACGCTGCGCATCGTGCATGCGGAGCTGCACGCGAAGTTCGGCATCGCCGCGCCGCGCATCGCCGTGCTCGGCCTCAACCCGCACGCCGGCGAAGGCGGCCACCTCGGCCGCGAGGAACTGGACACCATCATCCCGCTGCTGGACGCGCTGCGCGCCGAAGGCATGCAGCTGATCGGCCCGCTGCCCGCCGATACCGCCTTCGTGCCCGCGCAGCGGGCGCGCTACGACGCAGTGCTGGCGATGTACCACGACCAGGCCCTGCCGGTGCTCAAGAGCGAAGCTTTCGACCGCACTGTCAACCTCACCCTGGGCCTGCCCTTCATCCGCACCTCGGTCGACCACGGCACCGCGCTGGACCTCGCCGGCACGGGCCGCGCCGATCCCGCCAGCCTGATCGCCGCCGCCAGGCTGGCCATGGACCTCGTGGCGCGCAGCGCCGCCATCTCCCCCGCTCCCCTCCGGGGAGAGGGCAGGGGGTGAGGGACCAACCTCGCGATAATCCTCATGAACCACGCCCCCGCCCGCCCCAAGAAAAGCTTCGGCCAGCACTTCCTGCACGACCGCCGCTACATCGACGACATCGTGCGCGCGATCGCGCCGCACATGGACGACTTCCTGGTGGAGATCGGTCCCGGCGAGGGGGCGCTCACGCTGCCGCTGCTGGCCGCGGCCGGGAAGCTCACGGCCATCGAGCTGGACACCGACCTGATTCCCGCGCTGAAGGCGCGCGCGGCCAGCGTGGGCGAGCTGGCCGTGATCCATGCGGATGTGCTGAAAGTGGATCTGGCCGCGCTGGCGCACCGCCACGGCGTGGAACGCCTGCGCATCGCCGGCAACCTGCCCTACTACATCTCCAGTCCGATCCTGTTCCACTGCGTCGAGCACGCGGCGGCGATCGGGGACATGCACTTCATGCTGCAGAAGGAGGTGGTGGACCGCATGGCCGCGGAACCGGGCAGCAAGGTGTACGGCCGGCTGTCGGTGATGCTGCAGCTGGCCTGCCGCGTGACGCCGCTGTTCGAAGTGCCGCCGGAAGCGTTCCGCCCCCGCCGAAGGTGGATTCGGCGGTGGTGCGCGTGGTGCCGCTGGCGCCGCACGAACGCCACGGCGCCGATCCCGCGCTGCTGCACGAGGTGGTGAAGGCCGCCTTCGGCCAACGCCGCAAGACACTGGGCAACGCGCTCAAGCAACTGCTCGACAGCGACGCCATCCGCGAAGCCGACGTGGACCCCAGGGCGCGCGCGGAAACGCTTGCGCCGGAGGATTTCGTGCGACTGGCGAAACGGCTCGCTGCCGCACGCTGACCGGCTGTCCACGACGCTGCGCGAGCAGGCGTTCGCCCGTACAATCGTCGCATGAGCGAAAACAATCCCTACACGATCGACGTGCAGGTACGGACACGTTTCGTCCCCGACCAGTCCCGCCCCGACGACAACCGCTACGTGTTCGCCTACACCATCACGCTGCGCAACGCCGGCAGCGTGCCCGCACAGCTGCTGGCCAGGCACTGGGTGATCACCGACGCCAACGGCAAGGTGGAAGAGGTTCGCGGCGACGGCGTGGTGGGCGAGCAACCGTGGATGCGCCCGGGCGACGACTACGAGTACACCTCGGGTGCGGTGCTGGAGACCCCGGTGGGCACCATGGGCGGCAGCTACCAGATGCTGGCCGACGACGGCACCCGCTTCGAAGCGCCGATCCCGTCGTTCACCCTGTCCATCCCGCGCACACTGCACTGATGGCGATGCGCTGATGGCCACCTACGCGATCGGAGACGTGCAGGGTTGCTACCCGGAACTGCAGCGCCTGCTGGACAAGCTGCGCTTCGACCCAGCGGCCGACCAACTGTGGTTTTGCGGCGACCTGGTGAACCGTGGCGGCCAGTCGCTGGCCACGCTGCGGCTGATCCACGAGCTGCGCGAGCAGAGCGTCATCACCCTGGGCAACCACGACCTCAGCCTGCTGGCGATCGCGCTGCGCAGGCCCGAAGCCCAGGCCAAGGTGAACCCCGAGCTGCGCGAAGTGCTGTTCGCCGACGATGCGCCGGTATTGTTCGAGTGGCTGCGCTCGCAGAAACTGCTGCACCACGACGAACAGCTAGGCTGGACCATGATCCACGCCGGCATGGCGCCCTCATGGACGCTGCGCCAGGCGCAGAAGGCTGCGCAGGAGGTGGAGCGCGAGCTTTCCAGCCCGCGCCACCCACGCATCCTGCGCAACCTGTTCGGCAACCGCCCGGCCAGCTGGTCGAGCCGCCTGCAGGGGCTGGACCGCCACCGCGCCACGATCAACCTGCTCACCCGCATGCGCTACTGCGACGTCAACGGCCGCATCGACTTCGAGGGCAAGGGCGAACCCGGCACCCAGCGCCCGGGACTGTACCCGTGGTTCGAGGTGCCCGGCATGCGCCGGCGCGAAACCCGCATCGTCTGCGGCCACTGGTCGGCACTGGGCCGTTTCGCCGGCCTCGGCGTGTACGCGATCGACACCGGTTGCGTGTGGGGCGGCCAGCTCACCGCATTGCAGCTGGACAGCGAGGAGCCCCGCTACATCACCGTGAACGCCGAGCCGCACCGCAAGCGCGTCCCCGGCGCGGATTGATCCCCCGTGCTAGCGTGACGGCTCCCCACCCGCAGGAGCCATCACGATGGAACACCAAGGCGCCGTCGCCCGGCAATTCGGACCGCAGGCGCAGGCCTACCTGACCAGTGCCGTGCACGCGCAGGGCCGCGACCTTGCCCAGCTCGCCGAGCTTGCCGCCCGCGCGGCCGGCGGCGCCGCCGCGCTCGACCTCGGCTGCGGCGCGGGCCACGCCAGCTTCGCGATGGCGCCGCATGTCGCCGAGGTGGTGGCCTACGATCTCTCGCACGGCATGCTCGACGTGGTGGCGCAGGCGGCGACCGCGCGCGGCCTGCCGACGGTGCGCGTGCAGCAGGGCCCCGCCGAAAAGCTGCCGTTCGCCGACGGCGGTTTCCGCCTGGTCGCCAGCCGCTACAGCGCGCACCACTGGAGCGATCCGGTCGCCGCCCTGGGCGAAGCCGCACGCGTGCTCGCCCCGGGCGGCACGCTGTGCCTGATCGACGTGGTCGGCCCGCAAGGCCCGCATGCGGCCTTGCTGGACAGTCATCTGCAAGCCGTCGAACTGCTGCGCGACACCTCGCACGTGCGCGACTACAGCCGCGCCGAATGGCGCGCCATGCTTGCCGGCGCCGGCTTCGCCCTGCAGGACGAACACGACTGGCGGCTCGACATCGACTTCGCCGGCTGGCTCGCGCGCATGCGCACGCCGCCCGTGCTGGAAGCGGCGATCCGCCAGCTACTCTCGCACGCGCCCGACGAAGTGCTGGCCTACTACCGGGTCGATCCGGCGACGCTGGACTTCAAGCTCGAATCGGCGATGTTCGTGGCGCAGCGAACCGGCTGATCCCTGCCGGTGCCGCAAACGAAAACGGCCGGGTCGCCCCGGCCGTTTTCCCGATGCGCGCCCTGCCCGGTCAGTTCAGCTGGCCGTGGCAGTGCTTGTACTTCTTGCCCGAGCCGCAGGGGCAGGGATCGTTGCGGCCCACGCGCGGCGTGTCCGGCTGCTGCAGGTGCATGGAACCCATCGCACCGGCGGCCACGCTGGCCGGATCGGCTTCGAGGCCGCCGCTGGGCGCGCCGCCGCCGCTGGCCAGCATCTGCCGCTGCAGGCGCTCGGCCAGGCGCTGCTGCTCGGCTTCCATCGCGGCGACTTCCTCCTCGCTGCGGATGCGGATGCGCGCCAGCATCTGCACCACCTCGGCCTTGATCCGTTCGAGCATGTCGGAGAACAGCTGGAACGACTCGCGCTTGAACGCCTGCTTCGGGTCCTGCTGGGCGTAGCCCACCAGGTAGATGCCCTGGCGCAGGTAGTCCATGTTCGCCAGGTGCTCCTTCCAGGCGTTGTCGACCACGGTCAGCATGATGTGCTTCTCGAGCTGGCGCATGGTCTCGGCGCCGATCTGCTCCTCCTTGCCGCGGAACATCCCGTCCACTTCGTCGCGCACGTGTTCGAGGATCATCCCGGCGTCGATCTCCGACTGCTGCTCCAGCCAGCGCGGCAGGTCCAGCGCCAGGCCGAACTTGCCTTCCAGCTCGCGGTCGAGGCCCGGGATGTCCCATTGCTCGTCGATGCTGTCCAGCGGCACGTGCTCGCGCACGATGCTCTCGACCACGTCGTGGCGGATGTCGGCCACGGTGGCGGAGACGTCCTCGCCCTCCAGCAGTTCGTCGCGCTGGCGGTAGATCACCTTGCGCTGGTCGTTGGCGACGTCGTCGAATTCGAGCAGGTGCTTGCGGATGTCGAAGTTGTGCTGCTCGACCTTGCGCTGCGCCTTCTCGATCTGCCGGCTGATCATCTTGTCTTCGAGCGCGTCGTCTTCCTTCATGCCGAAGCGCTTCATCCAGCGGATCAGGCCCTCGCCGCCGAAGATGCGCAGCAGGTTGTCCTCCAGCGACAGGAAGAAGCGCGAGGAGCCCGGGTCGCCCTGGCGGCCGGAGCGGCCGCGCAGCTGGTTGTCGATACGGCGCGACTCGTGCCGCTCGGTACCGATGATGTGCAGGCCGCCGGCGGCGAGCACCTGCTCGTGGCGCTTCTTCCACTCGGCCTTGACGCGGGCGCGCTCGACCTCGCTGGCGTCGGCCGGCAACGCGGCCAGCTCTGCCTCCAGGCTGCCGCCGAGCACGATGTCGGTGCCGCGGCCGGCCATGTTGGTGGCGATGGTGACCTGGCCGGGGCGGCCGGCCTGGGCCACGATCAGCGCCTCGCGCTCGTGCTGCTTGGCGTTCAGCACCTCGTGCTCCACCTTGGCCTTGCGCAGCTGGGCGGAGAGCAGCTCGGACACCTCGATCGAGGTGGTGCCCACCAGCACCGGCTGGCCGCGCTTGTGGCAGTCCTTGATGTCCTCGATCACCGAGTTGTACTTGGCCTGCTGGCCCAGGAACACCAGGTCGGCGTTGTCCTTGCGGATCATCGGCTTGTGGGTGGGGATCACCACCACTTCCAGGCCGTAGATGCTCTGGAACTCGAACGCCTCGGTATCGGCCGTGCCGGTCATGCCGGACAGCTTCTTGTACATGCGGAACAGGTTCTGGAAGGTCACCGTGGCCAGCGTCTGGTTCTCGCGCTGGATTGGCACCCCCTCCTTCGCTTCCACCGCCTGGTGCAGGCCGTCCGACCAGCGCCGGCCCGGCAGGGTGCGGCCGGTGAACTCGTCGACGATGATCACCTCGCCGTCGCGCACGATGTAGTCCACGTCGCGCTGGTAGATCGCGTTGGCGCGCAGCGCGGCGTTGAGGTGGTGCACCACGGCAAGATTCTTGGAATCGTACAGGCCGCTGTCCTCGCTGATCACGCCGGCTTCGCGCAGCAGCTCGTCGGCATGCTGCATGCCGTCCTCGGACAGGTGCACCTGCTTCTGCTTCTCGTCGACCCAGAAGTCGCCGGGGCCCTCTTCCTCCTGCTGGCGCACCATCCGCGGCACGATCTTGTTCACCGCGATGTACAGCTGCGGCGAATCCTCGGCCGGGCCGGAGATGATGAGCGGGGTGCGCGCCTCGTCGATCAGGATCGAGTCCACCTCGTCGACGATGGCGTAGTTGAGGCCGCGCTGGTAGCGCTGGTCCTTCGACAGCGCCATGTTGTCGCGCAGGTAGTCGAAGCCGAACTCGTTGTTGGTGCCGTAGGTGATGTCGGCGGCATAGGCCTTGTGCTTGTCGGCGTGGTCCATGCCCGGCCACACCACGTCGGTGGTGAGTCCGAGGAAGCTGTACAGCTTGCCCATCTGCGCCGCGTCGCGGCGGGCCAGGTAGTCGTTCACGGTGACCACGTGCACGCCCTTGCCTTCCAGCGCGTTGAGATACACCGGCAGCGTGGCCACCAGGGTCTTGCCCTCGCCGGTGCGCATCTCGGCGATCTTGCCCTGGTGCAGCACCATGCCGCCGATCAGCTGCACGTCGTAATGGCGCATGCCGAGCACGCGCTTGGCGCCCTCGCGCACCACCGCGAACGCCTCGGGCAGCAGCTTGTCCAGCGACTCGCCGTCGGCGACACGCTGCTTGAACTCCACGGTCTTGCCGCGCAGTGCCTCGTCGTCCAGCTTCTCGAACTCGGGTTCCAGCGCGTTGATGCGCGCCACGATCCGCGACAACTGGCGCAGCACGCGCTCGTTGCGGCTGCCGAAAATGCTGGTGAGGGCACGATTGAGCATCGATCTTCCGGATGGCAGGGACAGAAGGCCACGCCTGGGCGCGAACCAAACGGTCATGGTACTACACGGGCCCGGACGGCACGCATGGCGCACATCGCGGGATTCTCCCGGCATGGCGGCGGCGGCACACGGATTCAAGGGTCGCGGGTATCATCGGCGCATCGCCCCCACGGAGCCGCCGGCCATGTCCCGCGCCGCCTCGCGCCCCCACGGTCCACAAGCGCTCGACGCTTGCGGGTCCTTCGCCGGCCTGGCCCGCAAGGCCGCCGCGCTGGACGCGCTGGACCGCGCGCTGCGCCAGACCCTGCCGCTGCCCTTGCGCGACGAGGTGCGTTTCGCCAACCTGCGCGGCGGACGCCTGCTGTTCCTCGCCAGCACGCCCGCCTGGGCGACGCGGCTGCGCCTGCTGCAGGCACAGATTCTCGCGGCCGCCCGCGGCCTCGGCATTCGCGCCGAAACCCTGGGCGTCAAGGTGAGCCCGCTGCCGCGTATCGAGCTGGAACCCGAGCGCACACGCACGCTGTCACCTGCGGCCGCGGCCCATCTGCACGCCGCGGCCACGGCCACCGCCGATCCCGAATGGCGGGAGTTGTTCAGCCGGCTGGCCGCGCTGGCCAAGAAGGCGGGCGATCCCCCGCGCTGAGTAGCCGGCCCCCGTGGCCGCTCCTGTTCCCCCGAATCGGGCTGGCCTCCGTTTTACAAACAAAAACCGCCGCATCACCGGATGCAGCGGCTTTTTGTTGTGCCTGCCTACCGACTGCCGCGGACTGCGCGGGTCAGATCGCCTGTGCGGGGTGGGCGTAGGAGATCGGCGCGGTGGCCGGATCGTCCTGGTAGCTGACTTCTTCCCAGGCCGAGGCATCGGCCATCAGGGTGCGCAGCAGCTTGTTGTTGAGCTCGTGGCCGGACTTGTGCGCATGGTAGGCGCCGATCAGGCTGTGGCCGAGCAGGTAGAGGTCGCCGATGGCATCGAGGATCTTGTGCTTGACGAACTCATCCTCGTAGCGCAGGCCGTCCTCGTTGAGCACGCGGTAGTCGTCCAGCACCACGGCGTTGTCCATCGAGCCGCCCAGCGCGAGGTTGTGTTCGCGCAGCATCTCGATGTCGCGCATGAAGCCGAAGGTGCGCGCGCGGCTCACTTCCTTCACGAACGAAGTGGTGGAGAAATCGATCTCGGCGCGCGAGGTGCGCTTGCTGATGATGGGGTGGTTGAACTCGATCGAGAAGCCGACCTTGAAGCCCTCGAACGGCTCGAAGCTGGCCCACTTGTCGCCTTCCTGCACCTTCACCGGCTTCTTGATCCGGATGAAGCGCTTGGCCGCGTTCTGTTCCTCGATGCCGGCGGACTGCAGCAGGAACACGAACGGGCCGGCGCTCCCATCCATGATGGGAACCTCCGGCGCCGACAGGTCCACATAGGCATTGTCGATGCCGAGGCCGGCCATCGCCGACAGCAAGTGCTCGACCGTGGCCACGCGCACGTCGCCGTTCACCAGCGTGGTGGAAAGCCGGGTGTCGCCGACGTTGTCCTGGCGCGCACGGATGTCCACCGGCGGATTGAGATCCGTGCGACGGAATACGATGCCGGTGTTGGGCGCCGCGGGACGCAGGGTCATGTACACCTTGTCGCCGGTGTGCAGGCCCACGCCGGTGGCGCGGATGATGTTCTTGAGCGTGCGCTGCTTGATCATTGTCGTTGGTACCTGCCAAGTAGCAGCCAATCAGGGGTCGGATGCTAACACAGTTTTAACCAGCTGCAATAGCAAACCGTACCGTACAGTCTGGCCGGGTCTTCATGCGCCCTTCATCCCGGAAGGTACGCCCGTGAACATGGGTTTCCGTGCGCACGGCGCACGGGAACGACGCACCGCCCCGGGCCGGGACGGGATTCCGGCACCGGGGCGACGGACCGGCCGGCCGGGTATTCACCCGGTGCGGCGGATCATGCGCCCTCCCTGACGCATCGTCTCGTGGATTCCAAGCCCGAACGCTTCAGGCGACTGCTCGCTGACAGTCGCCCGGCAGGCCCGGACCCACCCTTCATGTTTTTGTAATGACCCGTTCGACAGGCGTTTGTTCAACTCCTCTTAACAAGAGCGGGGCGCCGATTCAGGCGCCGGCCACCCTCAGTCGGCCTGGCGGCGCAGGAAGGCCGGGATATCGAGGTATTCCAGGCCATTGTCCTGGCTCCGGGCGGGCGCCTCGCTGCGCGGATTGGCGCTGATCGCGGGCTCCGGCTGGGCGTAGTCGACCACCTCGTTGCCGGTGCCGGTGCGCAACACCACCGGACGCGGGCGCTGGCGCATCTCCACCTGCTTCTGCTCCACCATGCGCACACTCTGGCGCGAGGGGGCGCGGTTGAGCCCGGTGGCGACCACGGTGACGCGCACCTCGTCCTTCAGTTCCGGGTCGAGCGAGGTGCCGATCACCACGGTGGCGTCTTCGCTGGCGAAGTCGTGGATGATGCGGCCGATCTCGTCGAACTCGCGCATGGTGAGGTTGGGGCCGGCGGTGACGTTGACCAGGATGCCGCAGGCGCCGTTGAGGTTGACGTCCTCCAGCAGCGGGTTCTTGATCGCCTCCTCGGCCGCGGCCTGGGCGCGGTCGTCGCCGCTGGCGGTGCCGGTGCCCATCATCGCCAGGCCCATCTCGCTCATCACGGTGCGCACGTCGGCGAAGTCGACGTTGATCAGGCCCGGGGCGGTGATCAGGTCGGCGATGCCCTGCACCGCGCCCTGCAGCACGTTGTTGGCGGCCTTGAACGCGTTGATCAGGGTGACCTCGCGGCCCAGCACGCTGAGCAGCTTCTCGTTCGGCACGGTGATCAGCGAATCGACGTGCTGGCTGAGATCCTCGATGCCTTTCATCGCCACCTGCATGCGGCGGCGGCCCTCGAACGGGAACGGCTTGGTGACCACCGCCACGGTGAGGATGCCCTTCTCCTTGGCCAGCTGCGCCACCACCGGCGCGGCGCCGGTGCCGGTGCCGCCGCCCATGCCGGCGGTGATGAACACCATGTCGGCGCCTTCCAGCATCGCCTCGATGCGCTCGCGGTCCTCCAGCGCGGCCTGGCGGCCGACCTCGGGATTGGCGCCCGCGCCCAGGCCCTTGGTGACGTTCGCGCCCAGCTGCAGGTGGGTGCGCGAGTTGCAGCTGCTCATCGCCTGCGCGTCGGTGTTGGCGACGATGAATTCCACGCCTTCGATGTTGGCATTGATCATGTGCGCCACGGCATTGCCACCGCCGCCGCCCACGCCGATGACCTTGATGACTGCGTTTGGTGCAAGTTTCTCGATCAGCTCGAACATTTCCCGTCCTCCAGAGTTGTTGTCGTTGTAACCGCGGGTGGCGACTCCTGTCGCTCCGTGGTGGTGGGCGGACATCCCGCCGCCCGTGGCCGCGCCTCCTGCGCCGCCGTATTCCGTTGCCCGAACGGCTGCCGTCCTGGCCGTCGTTCGGGCCGGCCAGTCCGGCGCATGTCCGGACTGGCCTTCGTGGTCAGGCGTCCGAATGCCTGATCACGGGTAACCCATCCTTGGGTTTGCCGGGCACCCGCATCTCGCGGGGTGCCCGGTCAGAAATTCTTCGTGAGCCAGTTGCGCCACTTGCCGATGAGGCCGCCGACGTTGCCGAGCGCCGGGCCGGCGCCGCGCACCGGGGCGTTGTGGCGCGAGCCGTGCAGCAGCAGGCCCACGCCGGTGGCGTGCAGCGGACTGCTGATCACCTCGCCGAGGCCGCTGATCTCCTGCGGCACGCCCAGGCGCACCATCTTGTGGAAGATCTCCTCGGCCAGCTCCAGCGCGCCTTCCATCTTCGAGGCGCCGCCGGTGAGCACCACGCCGGCCGCCACCATGCTGTCGTAGCCGGAGCTGCGCAGCTTGTCCTGCACCATCTCGAAGATTTCCTCGTAGCGCGCCTGCACGCTCTGCGCCAGCGCCTGCCGCGCCAGCCGGCGCGGCGGCCGGTCGCCCACGCTGGGCACCTGGATGGTTTCCTCGGCGTGCGCCAGCCCGGTCTGCGCGCAGGCGTACTTGATCTTGATCTCCTCGGCGTGCGCGGTCGGCGTGTGCACGCCGTAGGCGATGTCGCCGGTGACCTGGTCGCCGCCGATCGGCAGCGAGGCGGTGTAGCGGACCGAGCCCTGGGTGTAGATCGCGATGTCGGTGGTGCCCGCGCCGATGTCGACCAGGCACACGCCCAGCTCGCGCTCGTCGTCGGTGAGCACTGCCTTCGCGCTGGCCAGCGCCGAGGGCACCAGCTCGTCCACCGACAGGCCGCAGCGCTGGATCGACTTGGTGATGTTCTGCACCGCCGCCGCCGCGCCGGTGACCAGGTGCACGTTCGCCTCCAGCCGCACGCCGCTCATGCCCACCGGCGAGCGGATGCCGTCCTGGCCGTCGATGCGGTACTCCTGCGGCTCCTTGTAGAGCACCTTGTGGTCGGCCGGAATCGCCACCGCGCTGGCCGCCTCCAGTACCTGCTCCAGGTCGCCGGGGGTCACCTCGCGGTCGCGGATCGCCGCGTTGCCGTGCGAATTGCGGGTCTCCAGGTGATTGCCGGAAATCGAGGCGGTGACCGCGCGGATGTCGCAGCCGGCCATCAGCTCGGCCTCTTCCACCGCGCGCTGGATCGAGTGCACGGTGGATTCGATGTCCACCACCATGCCCTTGCGCATGCCGCGCGAGACATGGGTGCCGATGCCGATCACGGTGATCGGCTCGCCCGGCTCGTACTCGCCCACGATCGCGGTCACCTTGGAGGTGCCGATGTCGAGGCCGACCACCAGTTGCTTGTCGTTGCGCGTCTTCATATGCATGGCGTCCTCATGAGCGGCGCACGGCTCCTGCTTTGGCGTCGGCGGGCGCCTGCGGCGGCCAGCGCACGGCGAACCCGTTGGTGTAGCGCAGGTCGGCATAGACGAAGCCCGTGTCGTGGCCGGCCATCAGTTGCGGATAGACATCGAGGAAACGGCGCAGCCGGGTGCCGGCGAGATCGCGGTCGCCGACCACGATGTGCGCGCCGCTGGTCGTGGTGACGCTCCAGCTGCCGCGCGCGGTCAAGGCCACGCCGTCGATCACGAGATGGGTGCCGGCGAAGGCCTTGCGCACGTCGGCATAGAAGCTCACCACCTCGGCCAGGCGGTCGTCCGGTCCTTCCAGGTCCGGCAACGCGGCGGCATCGGCGCTGCTGATCGGCGCGTCGAACACCTTGCCCTGGCGGCTGATCAGCTGCTTGTCGTTCCAGCGCGCGAACGGCTGGCGCTCGATCACGCGCAACTGCAGGGTGTCCGGCCAGCGCTTGCGCGCCTCCACCGATTCCACCCACGGCAGCGCCGCCACGGCCTGCTGCACGCTGTCGAGGTTCAGCGCGAAGAAACCCTTGCCCAGCCGCGGCAATACCGCGGCACGGATCTGCTCCATGCTCACGTGCCTGAACTCGCCCTGCACCGTGAGCTGGGTCACCGGCCAGCGGTTGGCGGCGAACCAGCCGTTCAGCACGCCCACGATGGGCAACGCCAGCAGGGCGGCGACCAGGCACCAGGCGACGGGGCGGACGCCTCCCCTCATGCGCCCCCCCGGAAGCTCGTTTCGAGCACGCGCCAGCACAATGTCTCGTAGTCGACGCCGGCGGTGCGGGCGGCCTTGGGCACCAGCGAATGCGAAGTCATGCCCGGTGCGGTGTTCACCTCCAGCAGCCAGTTGCGGCCCTGGCGGTCGCGCATCACGTCGACGCGACCCCAGCCGCTGCAGCCCAGCGCGTCGAACGCGGCCAGCGCCAGCGCGCGCAGCTCCGTCTCGGCCGCGCCTTGCAAGCCAGGGCACAGGTACTGGGTGTCTTCGGCGACGTACTTTGCGTTGTAGTCGTAGAACGCGCCCTTCGGCACGATATGGATGGAAGGCAGCACCTCGCGGCCGAGGATGCCGACGGTCAACTCGTCGCCCTCGACCAGGGTTTCCATCAGCAGGTCGCCGGGGTACTTCGCCGCCAGTTCGACGGCGCTGTCCAGCTGCGCCTCCTCGAACACGCGGGTGACGCCCACGCTGGAACCTTCGCAGGCCGGCTTGACGATCAGCGGGAAGCCGATCGTGCGCGCCGCGGCATGCACCGCCGCAGCATCGGCGCCGCGCGACAGCGCGATGAATGCCGGCGTGGGCAGCCCCAGCGACTGCCACACGCGCTTGGAACGGGTCTTGTCCATCGACAGCGCCGAACCGAGCACGCCCGAACCGGTGTACGGCACGTTGAGCGACTCCAGCGCGCCCTGCAGCACGCCGTCCTCGCCGCCGCCGTGCTGGCCGTGCAGGATGTTGAACACGCGCGCGAAATGGCCGGCGCGCAGCGCGTCGAGCAGGGCCGGAATGCCGTCGATCGCATGCGCATCGACGCCGCGCGCCTTCAGCGCGGCCAGCACGTTACGGCCGGAATCGAGCGACACTTCGCGCTCGGCCGAGCTGCCGCCCATCACCACGGCGACGCGGCCGAACTCCTCGGGATCCGCGATACGGGACGGGAAATTCATCGTGGCGGCCATCAGGCGGCTCCCTTCGTCTTGAGTTGGCCCAGCTGCGCCAGTTCCACCGCCGCCGCACCGATGTCGCCCGCGCCCAGCAGCAGCAGCAGGTCGCCATCGCGCAGCAGCGCCGGCAAGGTGTCCTTGAATTCCCGCGGATGCTCGATCAGCACCGGATCGACCTTGCCGCGCGCGCGCACCGCACGCGCCAGGGCGCGGCCGTCGGCGCCGGCGATCGGCGCCTCGCCGGCCGGATAGACGTCCGTCAGCACCAGCACGTCGGCCTCGGCCAGCACATTGGCGAAGTCGTCCAGCAGGTCGCGCGTGCGGCTGTAGCGGTGCGGCTGGAAACCGACCACCAGGCGCCGCTCGGGCCAGCCGCCGCGCGCCGCGGCGAACACCGCGGCCAGTTCGCTGGGATGGTGGCCGTAGTCGTCCACCAGCAGCGCCGTGCCGCGGTCCAGCGCGACCTCGCCGCGACGATGGAAGCGCCGGCCTACGCCCTGGAAGTTCGCCAGCGCGCGGGCGATCGCCTCGGCACCCACGCCCAGCTGCCAGCCGATGCTGGCGGCGGCCAGCGCATTCAGCACGTTGTGTTGCCCCGGCAGGTTCAGCGTTACCGGCAAGGCATCGGCGCGGCCGGGCAGATGCAGGTCGAAGTGCATCTCGAAACCGCGCTGCACCACGTTGGAGGCGCGTACGTCGGCATCGGCGCTGGCGATACCGTAGGTCATCACGCGGCGCGTGGTGGTCTTCGCCAGCTTCGCCACCTCGGCGTCATCCACGCACAGCACGGCGAGGCCGTAGAACGGCAGCCGGTGCAGGAAGTCGGCGAAGGCCTTCTTCACCTCGGCGAAGTCACCGTGGTAATTCTCGAGGTGATCGGCGTCGATATTGGTGACCGCCGCGATCACCGGCGACAGCAGCAGGAAGGAACCGTCCGATTCGTCGGCCTCCGCCACCAGGTACTGGCCGGTACCCAGCCGCGCATTGGCGCCGGCCGCGTTGAGTTGGCCGCCGATCACGAAGGTGGGGTCGTAATTCGCCTCGGCCAGCACGCTGGCGACCAGGCTGGTCGTGGTGGTCTTGCCGTGCGTGCCGGCGATCGCGATGCCGCGGCGGAAGCGCATCAGCTCGCCCAGCATCTCCGCGCGCGGGATCACCGGGATGCGCGCGGCGCGCGCGGCGGCCAGTTCCGGGTTGTCCGCCCTGATCGCGCTGGAGGTCACCACCACGTCGGCATCGCCCACGTTGGCGGCGTCGTGGCCCACGTGCACCACCAGGCCCAGCTGCGCGAGGCGCTGCGCGGTGGGCGAGTTCGCCTTGTCCGAGCCCGACACCGCGTAGCCGAGGTTGTGCAGCACCTCGGCGATGCCGCTCATGCCCACGCCGCCGATGCCGATGAAATGCACGCGGCGGAACGTGGTCATCAAATCCTCATGTGCGAGCAGGCGACGCGGCGTCATGCGGCCACCTCCGGGACGGCTGCGTCGAGACATGCGGCAGCGATCGCCGCCGCCGCGTCGGGCTTGGCCAGCGTGCGCGCCGCATCCGCCATGGCGAGCAGCCGCGCACGATCGGACAGCAGCGCATCCAGGCGCCGCGCGAGTGTTTCGATGTTCAAATCACGTTCCTGGATCAGTTCGGCCGCGCCGGCGGCGACCAGCGCCTCGGCGTTGCGGGTCTGGTGGTCGTCCACCGCGTGCGGGAACGGCACCAGCACCGCGCCCAGCCCGGCCGCGGTGAGCTCGGCCAGGGTCAACGCACCGGCGCGGCACACCGCGAGGTCGGCCCAGCCGTAGGTGCCGGCCATGTCCTCGATGAATGGCACCACCTGCGCCTCGACACCGGCCTTCGCGTATGCCTCGCGCGCCTCGTCGAGACCGCGGTTGCCGCACTGGTGCAGCACCTCGGGGCGGCGCTCCGGCGGCAGCAGGGCCAGCGCCTGCGGCAACGCGAGATTCAGCGCGCGCGCGCCGAGGCTGCCGCCCAGCACCAGCAGGCGCGCGCGGCCAGCGCGGCTGGCGAAGCGCTGCGCCGGCGGCGCCAGCACGGCGATCGCGCCGCGCACCGGGTTGCCCACCCAGTCGGCGTTCGGCAATGCATCGGCGAAACCGGCCAGCACATGTCGCGCATGCGCCGCGAGCCTGCGGTTGGTGAACCCCGCCACGCGGTTCTGCTCGTGCACCAGCAGCGGCCGGTGCAGCAAACGTGCGGCCAGGCCACCGGGGCCGGCCACGTAGCCGCCCATCGACAGCACGCAGCGCGGCTTCAGCTTGCGCAATACCGCGAACGCGGACAGCAGTGCGCGCAACAGCATCAGCGGCGCCGCGAGGCGCGTCTTCCAGCCCTTGCCGCGCAGGCCGCCGACGCGGATCTCGTACAGCTCGATGCCGTGCGCCGGCACCACTTTCGCCTCCATGCCGCCCACCGCGCCCAGCCACGCCACCGGCACGCCCTGCGCGCGCAGCGTCTCGGCCACCGCGAGGCCGGGGAAGATATGGCCGCCGGTACCGCCGGCCATGATCAGCACGGGGCGCTGCGCCGCACTCATGCCACCGCCGCCTCGCGCGACCGCGTCGCGTCGTTCACGTCGGGCGCCGCCACCGCTTCCGGCATGCGCTTGGCCATCTGCCGCGCGTCCAGCGCGCGGTTGATCTCCCAGGTGGCGCGCAGCAGCACGCCGGCCATCGCGCAGGTCAGCACCATCGACGAGCCGCCGTAGCTGATCAGCGGCAGGGTGAGACCCTTGGTGGGCAACGCGCCGAGATTCACGCCCACCGAGACGATCGCCTGCATCGCCAGCATCAGCGAGATGCCGAACGCGACGTAGCCGGCGAAACGCTGTCCCACCTCGACGCCCTTGAGGCCGAGGTACAGGCCGCGCCCCACCGCCAGCGCGAACAGGCTCATCACCAGCACCACGCCGGCCAGACCCAGTTCCTCGCCGATCACCGCGAAGATGAAGTCGGTGTGCGCCTCGGGCAGGTAGGACAGCTTGAGCACGCTGGAGCCCAGGCCCACGCCGGTCCACTCGCCGCGGCCGATCGCCATCAGCGACTGGGTGAGCTGGAAACCGTCGCTGAACGGGTGCTCCCACGGGTTCATGAACGAAGTGAGGCGCTTCACGCGGTAGCTTTCGCCGGTCGCCGCGATCACCAGCAACGGCATCAGCGGCAGGCCCATCAGGAACAGGTAGATCGGCCGCGCACCACCCAGCCAGACCATCGCGATGGTCACCGAGATCACCAGCGTGGCCGAGCCGAAGTCGGGCTGCGCCAGCAGCAGCAGCACGATGATGCCGGCCACCGCGATCGGCTTGATCAGGCCGAGGAACTTCGTTTCGATGCCGTCGCGGTGGCGCACCAGGTAACTGGCGAGGTAGACCACCAGGACCAGTTTCACCGCCTCCACCGGCTGGAAGCTGGTCACCACCAGGTTCAGCCAGCGGTGCGCGCCGTTGATGCGCATGCCCAAATGCGGCACGAACACCGCCAGCAACAGTACGAAGGCGAGCAACATCAGATGGAACGCGTACTTTTCCAGCAGCTTCAGCTCGGTACGCATCGCCATGCCGGCGGCCACCACGCCCAGCGAGAGGAACAGCAGGTCCTTCTTCAGGTAGTAGAACGCCCCCTGGTGGCTGCTGTCGGCCACCGCGATCGAGCTGGAGGTCACCATCACCACGCCCACGCTGGCCAACCCGACCAGCGCGACCAGCAGCCACAGGTCGTAGCTGCCGCGCGGCCCCTGCCGCTTGATCGCCTGTGATGTGTCGAAGCCGAACATGTCAGCGCACCTTCAACGTGGCGAGGCCGATCAGCACCAGCACGACGCTGATGATCCAGAAGCGCACGATCACCCGCGGCTCGGGCCAGCCCTTGAGCTCGAAGTGATGGTGGATCGGCGCCATGCGGAACACGCGCTTGCCGGTGAGCTTGAAGCTGGCCACCTGGATCATCACCGAGGCGGTTTCCAGCACAAACACGCCGCCCATCACCAGCAGCACGATCTCCTGGCGCACGATCACCGCGATGCAGCCCAGCGCGGCGCCGATCGCCAGCGCGCCCACGTCGCCCATGAACACCTGCGCCGGATAGGTGTTGAACCACAGGAAGCCCAGCCCCGCGCCGGACAGCGCGCCGCAATAGATCGCCAGCTCGCCCGCGCCGGGGATCGAGGGAATGCCCAGGTACTCGGAGAACACCTTGTTGCCGGCGAGATAGGCGAACACTCCCAGCGCGCCGGAGACCAGCACGGTGGGCATGATCGCCAGGCCGTCGAGACCGTCGGTGAGGTTTACCGCGTTGGAGAAGCCCACGATGATGAAATAGGTCACCACCACGAAGAACACGCCCAGCGGAATCGCCACGTGCTTGAACAGCGGCAGGAACAGCGCGGTTTCCGCCACCGGCGCGTTGCCGATCGCATGCGGCGCGGTGAAATACAGGAACAACGCCGCGCACAGCCCGAACACCGATTGCCAGAAATACTTCCAGCGCGAGGCCAGGCCGCGGCTGTCCTTCAGCACCAGCTTGCGGTAGTCGTCGTAGAAGCCGATCACCCCGAACGCGAGCATCACCGCCAGCACCACCCACACGTAGCGGTTGCGCAGGTCCGCCCACAGCAGGGTGGCGACGGTGACCGCGAGCAGGATCATCACGCCGCCCATGGTCGGCGTGCCGGCCTTGGACAGGTGCGACTGCGGGCCGTCGCTGCGCACGACCTGGCCGGCCTTCAGCGCGGCCAATTTGCGGATCAGCGCGGGCCCCAGCAGCAGCGACACCGCCAGCGCGGTGAGCGCGGCCATGATGGTGCGGAAGGTGATGTACTGGAACAAATGCAGCGTGGTGAAGTGCCGCGCCATCCAGTCCGCGAGTTCAAGCAGCATCGGATGCGCCCCCCTGCTTTGTGGCGGCATGCCCGGCAGCGTCTTCCAGCGCCCGCGCCACTTCGTCCATGCCCGCCGAGTGCGAGCCCTTGACCAGGCAGGTCACGCCGCCGTGCAGGCCGGCCCGCAACGCGGCGACCAGCGAAGCCTTGTCGGCAAAGTGGCCGCCGCCGGCGCCGAACGCTTCCACCGCCGCCACGCTCAGTGGACCGACCGCGAACAGGCGCTCGATGCCGCCCTCGCGGGCCTTCATGCCCACGCCGGCATGCAGGGCGCGCGCATCGGCGCCAAGCTCGGCCATGTCGCCGATCACCAGCCAGCGCTCTCCCGCGGCCAGCGCCAGCGTGTCGATCGCCGCGGCCATCGAGCTGGGGTTGGCGTTGTAGCTGTCGTCGATCAGGGTCGCGCCACCCGGCAGATCCACGCGGCGCAGCCGGCCGGCCACCGCACGCGCCTGCTCCAACCCTTTCACGATGGTCTCCAGCGGCACCTCCAGCGCCAGCGCGACCGCGGCGGCGGCGAGCGCATTCGCCACGTTGTGGCGGCCAGGCAAGGCAAGCTCCACTTCGGCGTCGCCCACGTGCGTGCTCAGCACGAAACGCGAACCGTCCGCGCGCTGCTCGACGATGTCCGCGCCCACGTCGGCCGCATGCTCCAGCCCGAAGCGCAGCACGCGGCGCGCGCCGGCCAGCCCCGCGAAGAAGCCGGCGAACGCATCGTCCGCATTGATGATGGCGACGCCGTCCGCAGGCAGCGCCTGGTACAGCGCGCCCTTGGTCTCGGCCACGCCTTCCACGCTGCCCATGCGCTCAAGGTGCGCGGGCGCGATGATGTTGACGAGGCCGATATCGGGCCGCGCGATGGCGGCGAGGTAGGCGATGTCGCCGGGCTTACCGGCGCCCATCTCCAGCACCGCGTACTCGGCATCCTCCGGCATGGAAAGCAGGGTCAGCGGCAGGCCGATCTCGTTGTTGAAGCTGCCCGCGCTGACGTGGGTACGCCCGTGCAGCGACAGGATGGACGCGACCAGCGTCTTCACCGTGGTCTTGCCGTTGGAGCCGGTGATGCCGATCACCCGCGCATGGCGCTGCGCGCGCACCGCGCTGGCCAGGTCGCCGAGCGCCGCCTCGACGTCGCCCACCAGCACCTGCGGCAGCGGGCTGTCCACCCTGCGCGACACCAGCGCACCGGTCGCGCCCGCGGCGGCGGCCTGGGCGAGATAATCGTGGCCGTCCACGCGCTCGCCCTTGAACGCGGCGAACAGGTCGCCGGCCTTCAGCCTGCGGGTGTCGATGGCGACGCCGCCCACCGCGGCATCGTCGCCGAGCAGGCGGCCGTGGGTCCACATCGCGATGGTGCTCAGCTGCATCACGCGCGCCGCTCCAGGGCCGCGCGCGCGACCAGCATGTCGTCGAACGGGCGCTTGCCGGCCGCGCCCTCCTGGTAGGTCTCGTGGCCCTTGCCGGCAATCACCACCACGTCGGCCGGTCCGGCCATTGCCAGCGCCTGTTCGATCGCGGCGGCGCGGTCGCGCTGCACCGTGTATTCGCGCGCCGCGCCCATGCCGGCCACGATCTGCGCCACGATCGCGTCACCGTTCTCGCCGCGCGGGTTGTCGTCGGTGACGATCGCCACGTCGGCCAGCCGCGCCGCGATCGCGCCCATCAGCGGGCGCTTGCCCGTGTCGCGTTCGCCGCCGCAACCGAATACGCAGATCAACCGCCCGCGGCAATGCGCACGCACCGCGTTCAGTACCTGCTCCAGCGCGTCGGGCGTATGCGCGTAGTCCACCACCACCAGCGGCAGGCCGTGGCGGCCACCCAACCGGCTCATGCGGCCGTTGACCGGCTGCAGGTTTTCCAGCGCGGTCACGATACGCTCGAACGGTTCGTCCAGCGCGCCGAGGCAGGCCGCCACGGTGAGCAGGTTGGTCACGTTGAACAGGCCCAGCAGATGGCTGCGCAGCGTGTGCGTGCCCCAGGGCGTGCGCAGCACGAAGGCCAGACCTTCGGCGGAACTCACCACATTGCTCGCCGACACGTCCGCGGCGGCATCGCCGCGCGCGCTCACGCGCAACGCGCGCACGCCGGCAGGCAGCTGCTCCAGCAATTGCGCACCGAACGCGTCGTCGGTATTGGTCACCGCGGCGCGCAGGCCCGGCCAGGCGAACAGCTTCGCCTTCGCCGCGCCATAGGCTTCCATGCTGCCGTGGTAATCCAGGTGGTCGCGGGTGAGGTTGGTGAACGCGGCGACCTCGAAATCCACGGCGCCGACCCGGTCCTGGTCGAGCGCGTGCGAGGACACCTCCATGGCCACGTGGGTGGCGCCGCCGTCGCGGAACTCGGCCAGCAGGCCGTGCACGCTGATCGCATCCGGCGTGGTGCGCTCACCTTCGCGCAGGCGGCCGTGCAGGCCGGCGCCCAGCGTGCCGATGCTGGCGGCGCGGTGGCCGAGGAAAGTCAGCGCCTGCGCCAGCAATTGCACGGTGGAGGTCTTGCCATTGGTGCCGGTGACGCCGATCACCCGCAACGCCTCGGACGGCCGCCCGTAAAAGCGGGCGGCGATCTCGCCGACCAGTGCGTGCAGGCCGTCGATCCACAGCACCGGCACGTCCAGCGGCGCCGTCTCGACCGCCGGCCCCTCGGCCAGCACCACTTCCGCGCCGCGCTGCACCGCGCCGGCGGCGAACCGGATGCCATGATCCTGCGTGCCGCGCAGGGCGAGGAAGGCGTCTCCGCGGCGCACCTTGCGCGAATCCAGGGTCAGCCCGGACACCACGATGCGCGCGGCCCCCGGCGTGGCGGCCAGCGGCGCGTCGGCGAGGCCCAGCAGCAACTGGTCGAGGTGGCCGGTGCTCATGGCGTGCCCCCTTCCGTCGGCGCCTCGTCGACCGGCGCTTCCTGGATCGGCACGTCGTTGGTCGCCGCCTTGACCGGCGTCTGGTTGCCGACCAGGCCGCCGTTGCCTTGCAACGGACCGCCCACGTACCAGCGGCCGATGTTGTCGGGCGGGATGTCGAGCAGGCGCAGCGCGCCGCTCGTCACCGCGGCAAAGGCCGGCGCCGACACGGTGCCGCCGAAATAGCCGTTCTTGCCGGTGGTGCCGGTGACCACCACCGCGGTCACCAGGCGCGGGGCGCTGGCCGGCACGATGCCGACGAACAGCGAGTTGTAGGTGCTCTTGGAATAGCCGCCGGCGATCGCCTGGTGCGAGGTGCCGGTCTTGCCCGCCACGCTGTAGTTGGGGATGCGCGCGTTCGCGCCGGTGCTGCCGGGGCCGGTGATCGTCTCCAGCATGCTGACCAGCTCGTGCGCTACCTGCGGCGAGATGATCTGCCGGCCCGGGCTGTCGTCGCCCTTGATGAAGGTGGGCGTATGCATCACGCCGTTGTCGGCGATGGTGGCGTAGGCGTTGGCCAACTGCAGCGGAGTGAGGTTCACGCCGTAGCCGTAGGCCATGATGGCCTTCTCCAGCGGGCGCCAGTCGCGACCGATCTTGAGGTAGCCCGAGGCCTCGCCGGGGAAGCCGCTGCCGGTGCTGTTGCCCAGCCCGAACGCGCGGTAGGTGTCGTACATCAGTGGGGTGTCGAGGGTCATCGCGATCTTCGCCGCGCCCACGTTGCTGGAACGGGTAAGCACGCCAGTGGGGGTGAGCAGGCCGTTCGGGTCGTCGTCGCGGATGTCGTGACCGTAGAAGTACCAGTGGCCGTTGCCGGTATCGATGATCGGGCTGGTCGGCGTGTACTTGCCGCTGGACAGCGCCGCCGCCAGGGTGAGCGCCTTCATCGTGGAGCCCGGCTCGACCACGTCGGTGAGCGCACGGTTGCGCCGCTGCGCCGGCTTGCTGCCGGCCACCGCGTTCGGGTTGAAGGTGGGCAGGCTGGCCATCGCCAGGATCTCGCCGGTGTGCACGTCGAGCACCACGATCGATCCGGCGGCGGCCTGGAACTTCTCCAGCGTGTTCTTCAGCTCGTTGTAGGCGAGGAACTGGATGCCGCGGTCGATGCTGAGCGTGAGGTTCTGCCCCGGCTTCGGCGCGCGCACCTGCTCCAGGTCCTCCACGATGTGGCCCTTGCCGTCGCGGATCACCCGCTTGGCGCCGGGCTTGCCGGCCAGCCAGTCGTCGTAGGCCAGCTCCAGGCCTTCCTGGCCGTGGTCGTCGATATTGGTGAAGCCGAGGATGTGCGCGGTGACTTCGCCCGATGGGTAGAAACGCTTGAATTCGCGCTGGCCGTTGACGCCGGGGATGTCGAGGTCGAGTACCGCCTGCGCCGCCTCCGGCGACATCTGCCGGCGCAGATAGACGAACTCGCGGTTCGCGCGCTGTTCGAGATAGCGCTGGATGTCGGTCGCGTTGCCGCCCAGCGCCTTCGCCAGCGCCGGGATGCGGTCGTCGTTCGCCAGCAGCTCGGCCGGGTTGGCCCAGATCGAGGTGACCGGCGTGGACACCGCCAGCGGTTCGCCGTTGCGGTCGAAGATGGTGCCGCGCGAGACCGGGATCGGCACCTCGCGCAGGAAACGCGCGTCGCCCTGCTTCTGGTAGAACTGCTTGCGCACCACCTGCAGGTCGAAGGCGCGCGCCACCAGGCCCAGCGAGACCAGGACGAGCAGGCCCACCACCAGCGTCATGCGCTTGCGCGCGCTGGGGCCGGCGCCGCGGCGCCGGCTAGGCGACGACGTGGCGCGCTGCGGCTGCGGGCGGGTGCGGTCGCGCCATTTCATCGGCGCAGCAACCGGATGTCTTGCGGGCGCGGATCGACCATGCCCAGCTGCTGCCGCGCCTCCTCGTCGATGCGGCGCGGCTCGGCGAAGGTGGCCTGCTCCAGTTCGAGCCGGCCGTATTCGATGTTCATGTCGTCGCGCTGGTTCTGCAGCGCGGTGAGCTGGACGAACAGCACGCGGCTCTCGTGGCGTGCCCATACCACGCTGATCGCGCTGGCCAGTACCGCAGCCAGCAACGCGAGCATGAGGATGGCCTGGATCATCTTCATGCATGCCCCGCCGCTGGCCGGACCTGGGCGGCCAGCTTCTCGGCCACCCGCAGCACGGCCGAGCGGGCGCGTGGATTCGCGGCCAGCTCGGCCTCCGAGGGGAACCGCGCCTTGCCTACCGCCGCCAGCTCGGCCGGCGCCGCGGCCTGCGGCGGGCCCCGCCGGCTGCCCTGCACGCGGCCGGAATGGTCGCGGATGAACTGCTTGACGATGCGGTCTTCCAGCGAATGGAAGCTGATCACGGCAAGCCGACCGCCAGGCTTCAGCCGCGCCAGCGCGGCATCCAGCCCGCGCCGCACCGAATCCAGCTCGCCGTTCACGCGGATGCGCAGCGCCTGGAAGCTGCGCGTGGCCGGGTGCTTGCCTGGCTCGCGCCGGCCCACTACGCGCTCGATCAGCGCCGCCAGCTCGCCGGTGCGGCTGAGCGGCTGTTCCGCGCGGCGCTCCACGATGGCGCGGGCGATCTTGCGGCTGAAGCGCTCCTCGCCGAACTGCCACAGCACGTCGGCGATCTCGCGCTCGGAGGCGCGCGCGAGGAAATCCGCCGCGCTCTCGCCCTGGCTGGTGTCCATGCGCATGTCCAGCGGCGCGTCGGCCATGAAGCTGAAGCCGCGCGACGCCTCGTCCAGTTGCGGCGAGGACACGCCGAGATCGAGCAGCACGCCGTCGAGGCCGGCGGCAGTCTCGTCCCATTCGGCGAGGCCGGCGAAGTTGGCGTGGCGGATCGCCACGCGCGGCTCGGCGGCGAATGTCGCCTGCGCCGCGGCGACGGCGGCGGGGTCGCGGTCCATCAGCAGCAGGCGGCCGCCGGGGCCGAGGCGCGACAGCACGGCGCGCGCGTGACCGCCGCGTCCGAACGTGCCATCCAGATAACGCCCGCCTGCCTGCACGGCAAGGCCCTCCACCGCTTCGTCCAGCATTACCGGGATGTGCCGCAACTCGGCCATGCCGCACCTCCCGTCCCGTAGCAACCCGCCCGCCAAGCCATGCGCCGCACTAGAGCTGCAGCGCGGCCATCTCGTTGGTGATTTCGTCTTCGCCGATGGTCTGGCGGATCTTGGCCAGGTGGGCCTGCTCGCTCCACAGCTCGAACTTGTTGCCCATGCCCAGCAGCACCGCCTTCTTCTCGATGCCGGTGGTCGCGCGCTGGCTGGCCGGCAGCAGGATGCGCGCGGCACCGTCGGGCTCCACCACCGCGGCGGCGCCCACGATCTTCATCTGCATGTCGCGGTGCGCCTTGACCACCTTGGAGAGCGCATTGACCTGGTCGCGCACCTTCTCCCACTCCTCGTGCGGGAACAGCCACAGGCAGCCCGGCTCGAACGGGTTGTAGGTGACCACCAGCCGGTTCGCGCAGGCACCGGCCACCAACTCGCGGTACGCGGTCGGTATGGCCAGTCGGCCCTTGTCGTCGACGGTGATGGCGGTCTCGCCCTGGAACACGCAACAGACTCCACTAAAACCCACGATTTCACACTGAAAACCACGATAGTCTCGCCCCATGAGACTGTCAAGGGATTTTTGCTTGTGAATCAAGGAGAAAGGCGAAGTTGTGGCTGTGTTTCCAGCACTTCCTGAGAAACATCCTCAAGATGCTTGAATGCAGGGGAATTTTTCCGCAACGGATTCGACCTGCCTGGTAGCAAAAACCGGTTCGCGCAGTTGCCGGGGATGGCCGCGGCATGAACCGCCGTTCACCTCCGCCATGCGCGGCCGGATGCGCGCATCCGCACCGCCCCGGCGCACGCGCGGTGCGCCGGGGCGGCATCAAGGAAAGGCGGAGTCGGCCTGTAAGCCGGGTTCTGTACGCCTGGCGGCGCGACAGTCATTCCTCTCGGCCAGGCGTCGCCGCCTGGCTCCAGCAACCTACCCGGGGACAACGCGGGCCGCGTTATCGTCCCCCTATTTGGTCTTGCTCCGAGTGGGGTTTACCGTGCCGTACGGCGTTGGCCCCGTACGCGGTGCGCTCTTACCGCACCCTTTCACCCTTGCCTGATCCCCGAAGGGCCATCGGCGGTCTGCTCTCTGTTGCACTGGCCGTCGGCTCGCGCCGCCCAGGCGTTACCTGGCACTCTGCCCTATGGAGCCCGGACTTTCCTCGACGCGCTCGCGCGCGACGCGACTGTCCGGCCGACTCCGCCGCCCATTGTAGTAAGAGTGCACCCTGCTGCGCGATGGCTGCGGCATTCGATCGAAGCAAAAACCGCCGCGCACGCGACCTACCCTTCGTACAGCGCCTTGCGCGCCGCGCCGCTGACCGCGGCAGCCAGCTTCGCCGCCTTCGCCGGCGGCAGTTCCTCGCGCAGGATCGCGAACACGCGCCGGCCCTCGGCGAGCTTCGCATCGACCTCCTCGCCGCGCCCGGCGACCAGGATCACGCATTCGCCGCGCTGCTGGTCGGGATCGTTCGCCACCCGCTCGGCCAGTCGCGCCAGCGGTTCGTCGAGCACCGTCTCGAACAGCTTGGTGAGTTCGCGCGCCAGCACCGCCTCGCGCCCGTCGCCGAATACCGCGCGCATGTCGGCCAGGCTCTCGGCGACACGATGCGAGGATTCATAGAAGATCAGCGTGCGCGGATCGCCGGCCAGCTCCTGCAGGCGCGCGCGGCGCGCGGCGGATTTCGGCGGCAGGAAGCCCTCGAACACGAAACGGTCGCTGGGCAGGCCCGCCACCGACAGCGCGGCGATCGCGGCGCAGGCGCCCGGCACCGGCGAGCAACGGATGCCGGCCGCCCGCGCCGCGCGCACCAGCCGGAAGCCGGGATCGGAAACCAGCGGGGTGCCCGCATCGGAAATCAGCGCCACCGATTCGCCCCCCTGCAGGCGTCGCACCACGGCCTCCACCACCTCGCGCTCGTTGTGCTCGTGCAGCGCGATCAGCGGCGTGGCGATACCGTGGTGGAGCAGCAGCGGCCGGCTGTGGCGGGTGTCCTCGGCGGCGATCACCGCCACCTCGCGCAATGTCGCGACCGCCCGGGCGGAGAAATCGTCGCGATGGCCGATCGGCGTGGCGACCACCCACAGGCAGCCGGGTTGGACGGATGACATGCGCAAGCTCCTGCTGGCCCGGATCACGGAAACGATGGGCTATCATCGCGCACACTCCCTGCGAATACCCACAGAGACCTCCGATGCGCCTGCGCTCCGCCCTCGGCCTGATCCTGTTGCTGTCCGGCACGCTGATCCTGAGCAGTTGCGTCCCCGGCAACACGAAACCTGCGCCGGCCGAGATCAGCGCAGCGGACGGCGCCGCGGCGCTGGTGCGACAAGGCCAGTTCGACCAGGCGGCCCAGGCCTACCTCTCGCTGGCATCGCAGTACGGCGCCCGCGCCGACCACTATCGCCTGCTCGCCGCCGAGGCCTGGCGCGAGGAAGGCCGCATCGACGCGGCCGCGCCCGTCCTGGCGCAGATCGACCGCACCGGCCTGCAGGGCAACGACACTGTGCGTTTCGACCTGTTGCGCGCAGACCTCGCCCTGCATAACCACGATGCCGCCACCGCGCTGCGGCTCACCACCCAGCCCACCATCGTCGTGCCGGACGCGCTGCAGCTGCGCCTGTACGAACTGCGCGCACGCGCGCAGGCCGCCACCGGCGACCACTGGGGCGCAGCCCGCACCCGCGTACAGATGGACGACCACCTGCAGGGCCTGGATCGCGCGGAGAACCGCAAGCAGATCCTCGCCGAACTGACCCGGCTCGACGTGGCTTCGCTCAAGCAGCGCGCCGCCGCGATGAAGCCCGGCGACCGCATGTTGCCCTGGACCAACGAGGCGCTGAGCCAGCTCGGCGTCGCCGTGGCGCAACCGCAGCCCTCGCTGCAGCAGCCGGTGGGCACCCTGCTGCCCGGCGCCGGCGCCGAAGTGCGCGAAGGCTACAAGATGCCCGCCCACGTGGCCCTGCTGCTGCCCGAAGACGGCGTCTACGCGGCGGCCAGCAACGCGATCCGCGAAGGCTTCTTCGCCGCCTATGCGGAGGACGCCCGCACGCATGCGCCACGCGCCTCGGTACGCATCTACGACACCCAGGGCAGCGACGACGGTGCGGTCAAGGCCTACCAGCAGGCGGCCAGCGAGGGGGCGCAGCTGGTGGTCGGGCCGCTCACCCGCGGCGCGGTGGCCGCGCTGTTCGCCCAGCCCAAGCTGCCGGTGCCGGTGCTGGCGCTGAACCATCCGGACAACAGGCAACTCCCCGCCAGCAATGCCAGCGAATTCGGCCTGCTGCCGGAAACCGAAGGCGCCCAGGCCGCCGACCACATGATCGAGCGCGGACTGCACCAGGCCTATGTGGTGATCTCCGGCGACGACTTCGCGCAGCGCGCCGCCAATGCCTTCAAGGCTGAAATGCTCGCCCGCGGCGGCGACGTGGCCGGCATGGCCACCCTGCCGTCCGGCGCCACCAACTACGCCAGCCTGATCGCCGGCCTGCACCTGCCTGCAGCCGCAACCCCGGCCGCCGCCACCTCCGGCACACCCGCGCCTGCCGCCAGCACCGGTACAGGCGCCATCGGCGCCCCCGTCAACGACACCGGCATCTTCATCAGCATGCGCCCCAGCCAGGCGCGCCTGCTGCTGCCGCAGCTGCAGATCGCCAGGATCGCGCTGCCGGTGTTCGGCACCTCGCACATCTACGCCGGCAGCGACAATCCGACTGCCGACGGCGACCTCAACGGCGTGGAGTTCTGCGACGCGCCCTGGCTGTTCGACGCCCAGCCCGGCCTGCCGCGCCACGACGACATCGCCACCCTGCTGCCCACGGCGCGCGACGGCAGCGCGCGGCTGTTCGCGTTCGGCATGGATGCGTGGAACCTGGTGCCCTACCTCGACTGGTTGCGCGACCATCCCGGCAGTTATCTGCCCGGGGCCACCGGCCAGCTCACCGCCGACCAGTTCGGCCGCATCAGCCGCGTGCTGATCTGGGCGAAGTTCCAGAACGGCCTCGCCCGCCCGCTGGGCGGCAGCCTGCAGATCGACGATCTGCCCGCGCAAACCGGCAGCGCGCCAGCGCCGGCCAGCAGCAGCGCGCTGCCGGCGCCCGCCTCCTCGACCCGCTGATGCGCAGCGCCGGCGCCGCGTTCGAGCGACGCGCCGGCGCCGAACTCGAACGTGCCGGGCTGCAGCCGCTGGCGCGCAACTACACCACCCGCCACGGCGAACTCGATCTCGTCATGCTGGACGGCGACACCGTGGTCTTCGTCGAAGTGCGTTACCGCGTGCGCGCCGCCCATGGCGACGCGCTGGCCTCGGTCACCCGCAGCAAGCAGGACAAGCTGATCCGCACCGCACAGCTGTGGCTCGCCGCCCACCCGCGGCACGCGCGACGCGCCTGCCGCTTCGACGTGGTCAGCTACGACGGCCCTGCCGCCGATGCGCGCATGCAGTGGCTGCGCGGCGCCTTCGAGGCCGCTTGAAACCGTCCGCCGATGCGATAATCCGCGGCATGACCCTGCCTGCCTCCTTGCTCGACGGCCTGCGCGCGATCTTTGCCGGCGACGCGCTCGCCAGCGGCGGCGACGAACTGCGCGCCTTCGCCCGCGACAACTCCCGCCACGAGCACCGGCCCGACGCTGCGGTATACCCCACGAAGCACGCGCAGGTGGAAGCACTGGTGCGCATCTGCCGCGAGCATCGTGTCCCGCTCACCGCGCGCGGCGGCGGCACCAGCTCCACCGGCGCCTCGGTGCCGGTGGCGGGCGGCGTGGTGGCGAACTTCACGCGCATGAACCGCATCCTGCGCATCGATCCGGACAACCGCCTCGCAGTGGTGGAACCGGGCGTGACCAACGAGGCGCTGCAACAGGCACTGGCGCCGCACGGCTTCTTCTGGGCACCCGATCCGGGTTCGGCACCGTGGTGCACGGTAGGCGGCAACCTCGCCTGCAACGCCTCCGGACCGCACGCTGTGAAATACGGCTCGACCCGCGACAACGTGCTGGGCCTGCGCGCGGTGGCCGGCAACGGCGAAAGCTTCCGCTGCGGCACGCGGACCACCAAGAGCGCGATCGGCTACGACCTCACGCGCCTGTTGGTCGGTTCGGAAGGCACCCTGGCCGTGATCACCGAGGCCACGCTCAAGCTCACGCCGAAACCCGCGGCGGCGCGCACGTTGCGCGCCACGTATCGCAACACCGCGGCGGCGGCGCGGGCCGTGGCGCGGATCATGGCGCAAGCGGCCACGCCCTGCGCGCTGGAGTTCATGGATGCGCTGGCGCTGAAGCTGGCCCGCGACCACCAGCCCGGGGCCGGCGTGCCCGTGGCCGAGGCGCTGCTGATGATCGAGCTGGACGGCGCGCCGGATGCGCTGGACAGCGCCGTCGCCGCCGTCGAGGCCGCCGCCCGGGTGGACGGGCTGGTGCAGCTGGAAGTGGCCCGCGACGAGGCCCAGACCCGCGCGCTGTGGGCCGCCCGCAAGGCGCTGTCGCTGGCCCAGCGCAGCGTCACCCAGCACAAGATCAACGAAGACGTGGTGGTGCCCGTGAGTCGCCTGCCCGAACTGGTGGATGGGGTGCGGCAACTGGCGGAAAGGCACGCCGTGCCCATCGTGAGTTTCGGCCACGCCGGCAACGGCAACCTGCACGTGAACCTGCTGCCGCGCGACCTGGACGAGATCGAACGCGCCTACGCCGCCCTGCCGGAACTGTTCGCGCTGGTGATCGCGCTGGACGGCACCATCTCGGGCGAGCACGGCATCGGCGTGGTCAAGCGCGAGTTCATGCCGCTGGCGCTGCCGGCCGCCACGCTGGACCTGATGCGCGGCATCAAGTCCGCGTTCGACCCCGACGGCATCCTCAATCCGGGCAAGCTGCTACCATGACCGAGACGGAGTCCTTCGACCAGTTGATGGCGCACGTCCGCGCCTGCCGCATCTGCGAGAAGCACCTGCCGCTGGGGCCGCGCCCGGTGCTACAGGCTTCGCTGCAATCGCGGCTGCTGATCGTGAGCCAGGCGCCGGGGCGCAAGGTGCACGAGACCGGCATCCCGTTCAACGACGTCAGCGGCGACCGCCTGCGCGAGTGGCTGGGCGTGGATCGCGCCACGTTCTACGATGCCGACAGGATCGCCATCGTGCCGATGGGCTTCTGCTTTCCCGGCACCGGCAAGGGCGGCGACCTGCCGCCGCGGCCGGAGTGCGCACCGACCTGGCACCCGCAGTTGCTGCCGCGCCTCAGGCAGTTGCGGCTGACGCTGGCGATCGGCCAGTACGCGCAGGCCGGCCTGCTCGGCGGCCGGCGCGGCCGCACGCTTACCGATATCGTGCTGGCCTGGCGCGAACATCTCGCGCAGGGCGTGCTGCCGCTGCCGCACCCCAGCCCGCGCAACCGGCTGTGGCTCGCGCGCAATCCGTGGTTCGAGGCGGAGCTGCTGCCGGAACTACGCCGGCAGGTGGCGCTTGCGCTGCGTTAGGAATGCCCTAGGCCGCGCGGCGGGCGAAGATCAGGTGCAGCCCGAACAGCATGAACACCCCGCCGGCGCAGCCGTCGATCCAGCGGCGCAGGCGCAGGTAGCCGCGGCGCGTCGCCGGCAACGCGAACACGCCGGCCACCAGGGCGAACCACAGCAGCGTCTCGGCCACCACCATCAGCCACAGCCCCCAGCGCGCGAGGGCGCTCTGCCCGTCGCCCACGAAGGCGGAGAAGATGCTGCCGAAGTACACCACCGCCTTGGGGTTGGCGAGGTTGGTGAACAGGCCGTTGCGCAGGGCGCGCCACGCGCCGTCGGCCAGCGGCACCGCGTGCGCCGGCATGTCGTCGGCGGGTGCCGCCAGCGCGCCGCGCAGCATCTTCAGCCCCATCCAGCACAGGTAGGCGCCGCCGCACACGGCGATCGCACGCTCCAGCCACAGCAGCCGGTGCAGCAGCAGCTGCAGGCCGAGCAGCGCCAGCGCGGCCCACACCGCCACGCCCAGCGCGATGCCCGCCACGCCGGCCAGCGCCTCGCGGCGCGAGTGGCTTACCGCGGTCTGCGAGACATAGAAGAAATCCGGGCCCGGACTCATCAAGGCAATCAGCTGCACGACGGCGATGGTCAGGAACAGGCTCATGCAACACGCTCCGGACGGGATGGCGGACGCGCAGTGTAGTCGCAACCGCACGATGCACCGCGCCTTGCCGCCCTGCCGGAGCTTCATCTAATCTGGCCCGGTCCAAGCAGCATGGCCACGGGATCGTCCCCGGCCGCACAGGGGAATCCGCGCCCATGAGCCTCAAGCTCCGCCTCGTTGTCCTGAATTTCCTCCAGTACTACATCTGGGGCGCGTGGCTGCTGACCATCGGCACGTGGTGGTTCCAGACCCAGCACTGGTCGGGCACCAGCTTCGGCGCGATTTTCTCCACGATGGGCGTCGCCTCGCTGTTCATGCCCTCGCTGGCCGGCATCGTGGCGGACAAGTGGATCAACGCCGAGCGGCTGTACGGGCTGTTCCAGATCGCCGGCGCGGCAGTGCTGTTCGCGATCCCGCATGTCGGCGACCCGGAGCAGATGTTCTGGGTGATGCTGCTCAACATGTGCTGTTACATGCCCACCATTTCGCTCTCGATCACGGTGGCGTACAACGCGCTGAAGCAGGAAGGGCTGGACGTGGTGAGCACCTACCCGCCGATCCGCGTGTGGGGCACGATCGGCTTCATCGCCGCCACCTGGACGACCAGCCTGCTCGGCTTCAAGGCATCGCCCGCGCAATTCCACGTGGCCGCGGCTGCCTCGCTGCTGCTGGGCCTGTACGCCTTCACCCTGCCGAAGTGCCCGCCCCGGCTCGATGCCGCGCACAGCCGCGGCCTCACCGACCGCCTCGGGCTCACCTCGTTCGTGCTGTTCAAGAACCGCAACATGGCGGTGTTCTTCATCTTCGCCATGCTGCTGGGCGCCGCGCTGCAGCTCACCAATGCCTACGGCGACGCCTTCCTCAGCGACTTCGTCAAGGTGCCGGCCTACGCCAACCTGCTGACGGTGAAGTACTCGACCATCATCATCTCGATCTCGCAGTTCTCCGAAACCGCGTTCATCCTCACCATCCCGTTCTTCCTGAAGCGCTTCGGCATCAAGGCGGTGATGACGATGAGCATGCTGGCCTGGGTGCTGCGCTTCGGCCTGTTCGCGTTCGGCAACCCGGCCGGCGGACTGTGGATGATCGTGCTCTCCTGCATCATCTACGGCATGGCGTTCGATTTCTTCAACATCTCCGGCTCGCTGTTCGTCGAAGGCCAGGCCGACCCGAAGATCCGCGCCAGCGCGCAGGGCCTGTTCATGCTGATGACCAACGGCATCGGCGCGGTGCTGGGCAGCCTGATCGCCGGCTTCGTGATCGACCACTTCTTCACCAACCACGCCTGCAACGACAGCGTGCTGATCTGCAAGGACTGGCACGGCATCTGGCTGGCCTTTGCCGGCTATGCGCTGGTGATGGCGCTGCTGTTCGTGCCGCTGTTCAAGCACCGGCACGATCCGGCTGCGGCCGGCCGCGTCGTGCCCACGCACTGAGAGCCTGTTTACGATCTCCGCGCAGCTCGCGTTGGCTTGCTGTGGCCGTCAGGTGGCAGCGCGTGGCGCAGCGCCTGCCTGGCTGGCAGGTCAAGCCGCGCGCTGCCGCATGGCGGCCACAGCAAGGCAACCCCAGCACCTGTCACTTGCGGGGCCGGGTCTGTTTGCCCGCATCCCGGCGTCATCACCCGGTCGTGGACGGACGTCCACTTCCTCCTTCTTCCTTGGCCTGCGCGCAAACAGCTCCCGGCGCGGGCCACGCAGAGATCGTAAACAGGCTCTGAGAACCTGCCGGACGGGGACTTCGGTTCAGCCCGCCAGCCTGCTCGCCGCCACCTGGTCGCGGCCGCCGGACTTGGCGGAGTACAGCGCCAGGTCGGTGGCGCGCATCCAGCTCGACAGGTCGTGGCAACGCACACCGTCGAACTGCGCCACGCCGATGCTGATCGTCAACCGCTGCACCGGCAGATCCCCCGGCAGGACCAGCGCGGCGGTGCCGGCGCGCAGTTTCTCGGCCAGCCACATGCCGGCCGCCAGGCCCGCCCGCGGGTACAGCACGGCGAATTCCTCGCCGCCGATGCGCGCCACGAAGCCGGCATCGCCCACCGCGCCGTGCAGGTAGTCGGTGAGGATCCGCAGCACCCGGTCGCCCTGCGGGTGACCGATGCTGTCGTTGATGCTCTTGAAGTGGTCGATGTCGATCAGCAGCAGCACGTGCGGCGAGGCTTCCGTTTCGCGCGGCCGCCCCAGCAGCTCGATGGCGCGCTGCTGGAAGGCGCGCCGGTTCGCCATGCCGGTGAGCGGATCGCGCAAGGCCTGTGCCTGCAGTTCGGCGGCGTGCCGGCGCTGCGCGCGCAACAGCAGCACCAGCAGGCCGACGATCAGCAGCAGGGCCGCCGCCAGCAACGCGATCGTCAGGTTGACCAGACGCTGGCGCTGCTGCTGCTCGCGCCGGCGCGCCGCCTCGGCCTCCGCCGCCTTGAGCTGCAGGTCTTTCAGTTCGTTCGCATGCTCCAGCTCGCTGATGCGCAGTTCCTTCTCGCGCGCGGCATAACGCTGTTCCAGTTCCACCTCGATCGCGCGCAATGCCGGCGTGTCGGCGGCACTGCCCAGGCGCGTCGCCTCGCGCTCGTCGGCCAGCGCCTGGCGCAGGTCGCCGGCCTGTTCGGCCAGCCGGCTTTCCACCCGCAGCATGTCGGTCAGCTGGCCATTGATGCCCGCCTTGCGCGCCCGGGCCACGGCCGCGCGCATCTGCGCATAGGCCTCGCGATGATGGCCCAGCGCTGCCTCGGCCTGGGCGATGTCGGTGCTGGAATCCAGCGAGTCGCTGATCCGCCCGGCAGCCAGCTCCTGCTGCAGCGAGGCCTGCGACAGGGCCAGCGCTTCGCGCGCGCGGCCCTGCCTCAGGTACATCTTGGCGAGGTTGTCGCCCACCATCACCACCAGTTGCTTCGCCTTGACCCTGGCGTAGTAGCGGCGGGCGCGCTCGTAGGCCGCGGCCGCGTCGTCGACGCGGTTCTGCGTGGCCAGGGCAAGGCCCACATCGTTCTCCGCATCGCCGAGGCCGAAGTCGTCGCCCAACACGCGGTAATCGGCCATCACCTGGCGGCACAACGGCAGCGCCTTGGCCGGTTTTTCGTCCAGCGTGTAGGCGTCGCACAGCTGGAAACGCGCCCAGGCCACGATCTCCGGATCGGACTGGCCCAGCACCCGGTCCGCCGCCCGCAGCGCCTCGCCCAACCCATCGCCGAGGCCATTGGCGATGTCGTGGCGCGCACGCAGGAAGCCGGCTGCCGCCGCGGCTACCGGGTCGCGTGCCACGGTGGCGAGGCCTTCGAGCCGCAATGTGGCCTCGGCCAGCGCGGCATCGTCATTGCTGTTGATCGCGGCCGTGCCCATGCCCCACAGCAACTCGCGCTCGCGCGCCGGCGGCAGCGCGGCGCCGGCCAGGTCGAGCTGCCGGCGCACCCTGGCAATCAGGCCGTGCGGGTCGGTCACGGCGCTTTCGCGATACGCATTCATGGACGCGGCAACGACAGGCGTTGCCGTCAGCGCCAGCAGCAAACCCAGCCACGCCCCGCGAAACATCCCGAGCCAGTTCCTGTCGACGCCCCTCGCCACGATCATAGCCCCTCCGGACCGCCGTCACGCTCCCCGGAGGCCATTGTCCGGCAGTGCCGGAGAGGGGCGCCTCAACGGCCGCCATCGCCCGCAAGCAGGTGTTCCTGCACGCACTGGCTGCGCGACGCCAGCAAGCGGCCGCGGTCGTCAAAGCGCAACACGACCAGCCAGTCATAGACATCGCCCGGCCAGGACTTGTGCCCGGTGATCGCCCTGGCGTCGCCGCCGAAGGCGTCGATCAGCTTGTCGATGTGGCCGTGGTGCCAGGCGATCAGCACCACCGGCGCGCGATTGTCCTTGCCCAGCGACTTGACCAGCTGGTCGACCTGGCCGTCCGCGAAGGGCTGCTCGATCGGCAAACCCAGGCGACGGGACAGCGGCGTCAGGGTCAGCCGCGGCCGCACGCTTTCCTTGCTGTCCCGGGTGGCGATCAGCCGGCCCGGCAACAGGGCCTGGCCGTCCAGCTGCAACGGATCGAAATAGGTGGCGTAGGCCTGGGCGCGCTGCTCGCCGCGCGGGCTCAGCCCGCTGCCCGAACCGGGCTTCTCGGCGTGCCGCACGATCAACACGGTGACGTTGCGCAGACCGCGGCTGTCCTTGTCGCCATGGTCGTGGTGCGCCAGCGCCGCCGTCGGCAGCAACAGCAACCACGCCAGGAACATCCATGCGTGCTTGCGCCAGAGCGTGCTCGTGCCCATGCAATACCTCCATCGGTTCATCGGGTTCAAAAGGCCGGCCGGGTACAATGCCGGCATGCAGATCGGCCCCTACCGCATCGACCCGCCGCTGGCGCTGGCCCCCATGGCCGGCGTCACCGACAAGCCGTTCCGCCTGCTGTGCAAGCGGCTGGGCGCGGGCCTGGCCGTGTCCGAGATGACAACGGCCGATCCGCGCCTTTGGCATACACGCAAGTCGCTGCGCCGCATGGACCACGAGGGCGAGCCCGAGCCGGTGAGCGTGCAGATCGCCGGCTACGACCCGGCGATGCTGGCCGAGGCGGCGCGCTTCAACGTGGCCAACGGCGCGCAGATCGTCGACATCAACATGGGCTGCCCGGCGAAGAAGGTGTGCAATGTGTGGTCCGGCTCCGCCCTGCTGCAGGACGAACCGCTGGTGGCGCGCATCTGCAAGGCGGTGGCGGGGGCGGTGGACGCGCCGGTCACACTGAAGATCCGCACCGGCTGGGATCGCCAGAACAAAAACGCGCTGGCCATCGCGCGGATCGCCGAGGACGCCGGCATCGCCGCGCTCGCCGTGCACGGCCGCACCCGCGCCGACAAGTACGAAGGCGAGGCCGAATACGAGACCATCGCCGCGGTGAAGGCCAGCGTGCGCATACCGGTGTTCGCCAACGGCGACGTGGCCACGCCGCAGCAGGCCAGGCACGTATTGGCCGCCACCGGCGCGGATGCGCTGATGATCGGCCGCGGCGCGCAGGGGCGGCCGTGGATCTTCCGCGAGATCGCGCACTACCTCGCCACCGGCGAGCAATTGCCCGAACCAGCGCCCGCCGAAGTGGCGGCGATCCTGCTCGGCCACCTGGGACATCTCTACGCTTTCTACGGCGAGCAGGCCGGCGTGCGCATCGCGCGCAAGCACCTGGGCTGGTACGCGAAGGACCGGCCCGAGAATGCCGCGTTCCGGCAGGTGGCGAACCGCGCCGAGAGCGCGCAGGAGCAGTTGCGGCTGGTGCGTGGTTATTTCGAGGCGCTGGCGGCCGGCGGGCGGTTGGCGGCCTGAAGACCAGGCGGTCGGTCAATGCGAGACAAAGGGCCTGGCCGGCAACCATGCCGCCAACAGGAATCCCGCGCGCCGCGTGGGTGCCACCATGCCGAATACCGGCACGAAGGCATGGCCATCCCAGCGCCAGATGCCCAGCAGCCAATCGTCGCTGCTGCGCCAGCCCAGCGTGGCGCGACCGATGCGGCCCAGCAGCCATTCGCCCTGCCAGCGAACGGGAAAGAACACGCTGCCGTTGTCGAACCCGCGATAACCCGTATAGCCATCGCCAGGATTGGCATAGCTCTCCGGCGCATCGGCCCATGGCAGTTCCTGCAGGCCATCCTCGTTGCCGGCCCGCTGCCGCATCGTCTCGAACTGTGCCTGCGCATCCGCCGGAACATGGCCCAACGCAGCGGCGTCACGGCCGCGCATGTAGCGATCCAGCGCCTTGCCGGCCAGCGCAGCCAACCCGGCGCAATCGGCCGGCGCGCATTGCATGTACCGCGGCGAAGCGCGGTAGTCGTAGCGCACCAGCACGCGCGCCGGTGCGCTCCAGCGCTTGCCATCCCACCGCTGCGCCTCGATGTCGCTGGCCGCGATGCTGGATTCGTCCGATTGCAAGGCATAGGCGTGGTTCTGGAATCCGACCAGCCAGCCCTGCGTCGTCCAGCAGTTCTGGGCCAGGGTTTCCGGCAGCGGCACTGGCTGCACGGTGCGCCCCTTCCAGCTGAAAAGCCCCATGGTGACGCAATCCGCCGTACCGGCCACCGAATAGAGCGCGCCCAGGCGCAGCCCGTCGAGGCGGAGCAGCCTGGGGGAAACGGTCAGGGCGCCCCGGGCGCCGGCATCGTCGCCCAGCTTGGCCAGGGGCGCCGGGTCGAACGGCAACGGCTTCGACGGATCGTAGGGCTGTTCCGGCGCCGGCCTGAACACCGAACCGTCGCCCCCCAGCATGACGATCTGCGATGCGGCCGGCGGCTGGCCGGCGAGATGCTTCACGATGGCGGCAAGCAGGGGCGTATCCGCCGGCGCAGCGTCGAAAACATGTTGGAGGAACGCGATGCGCTCCCGGTATAACTCTGCCGCGTACCGTGTGGTGGCGAGTTGCGCGGCCTGCAGCACGGCCTCGTCGCGCTCGCCCAGCCAGTTGCGCTGATCGCGCAGCAGGGCATCCGCGCGCGCCCCGGCCTTGGCGCGCGCCTGCACGAAGGCTTGCGTCATCCGGCCGTCCAGCCCGGACAGTTCGGCATCGGCGCAAATCCGGCGCTCGACCGCACTCCCGGCCTTCGCGCAGTCGAACCCTGCCGCCGATGCCAGCGGCGCGGCGCCCAGCAGGACCAGAGCCAACGGCATCTTCATCCAGATCGAACGCATCTCTGCCCCCGCCCATGTAGCGATGCGGGATTCTCCCATGCCTCCCAGCGTACCCTGCGGCTGCATGCGGGCGGGGCCCTGGCAGGATCGGGGCAAATGGCGCCGGCGCGCCGGAAACCGCGCCGACCGCTCTTGGTGCACCCGCGGGCAAACAGGCTCTCAGGCCGCGAGCCGGCGAGGCTGTTCCGGCGCCGGCCGCGAACGGGGCGGCAGTTCGGCCAGCACCTCGCCACGGTGGCCGAGCAGGCGCAACGTGCCGTCCATGTCCTCGGTCAGCACGGTGAGGCTTTCCACCCAGTCGCCGTCGTTCGCGTAGACCAGGCCGTCGCGCTGGATCAGCGCGGCGCGATGGATATGCCCGCACACGATGCCGTCGAGCCGACGCCGCGCGGCGTCGTCCAGCCCGGCCTGCACGAAGCGCGCGATGTAGCGTTCGGCGGCGCCGCTGCGCTGCTTCACGAAGGCGGACAGCGACCAGTAGCGCAGGCCCAGCCGCCGCCGCGCAAGGTTCAGCCAGCGGTTGCAACTCAGGATGCGGTAGTAGATCCAGTCGCCCAGGCGTTCCTGCAGGCCGCCGAACTGGGTGATGTTGTCGTAGTCGTCGCCATGCGTCAGCAGCAGGCGGCGGCCGTCCGCGGTGACGTGCACCATGCGCCGGCGCACCTGCATGCCGGGTACCAGCAAGCCGCACAGCCGGCGCAATGGCCGGTCGTGGTTGCCGGGAATGTAGAGCAGCGCGGTGCCGCGCCGGTGCAGCGCATGCAGTGCTTCGACCACCCGGGCGCAGGCGCCGTCCCAGCGCGTGCGCCGGCGCGCGATCCACCAGAGATCGACAATGTCGCCCACCAGATACAGCCGCTCGCAGCGCAAGCCGTCGAGGAAGTCCGCCAGCTCCGCCGCGTGGCAATGCCTAGCGCCCAGGTGCACGTCGGAAATGAACACCGCGCGCAGGCGCCGCTCGCCGGTGGGGAGGCCCGCGCGCTTCACGCCGCCGCTCCCTGCTGCCGCTGCAGGTAGCGTTGCCGCTTGCGCGGTCGCAGCTGTTCCAGGTCCACCTCGATCAGGCCGTCGATGGAGCCGCCGAAGTCCGGGTCCACGCCGAAGGCGAGGAAACGGGCGCCGCCGGGCTCGCACAGTTCGGTGTACTGCTTGTAGAGCATCGGCACCGAGGCGCCGAGGCGGGCGAGCGCGGCCTTCAGCGCGTCGAAGGCGGCATCGATGTCGAGACCGTCGAATACCGGCGCAGGCGCCTGGAAGGAGAACGGCCGGCGGGCGCTGGCCAGCGCCCGTTCGCTGCCGTAGAAGCGCTGGTAATACGCCACCACCTGCTCGCTGGCGTCGCGCGGCAGCGCGGCGCTGATCGACACCGCGCCATAGAGGTAGCGCACGCCCGGGTAGCGCTGCAGGTAAGCACCGATGCCCTGCCACAGGTAGTCGAGGCTGCGGCTGCCCCAGTAGTCCGGCACCACGAAACTGCGGCCCAGTTCGAGCCCCGACGCCAGCCGCGGCACGGCTTCGTCCGCGTAACGGAACAGCGAGGCCGTGTACAGGCCGGCCAGCCCGGTACGGGCCAGCGCCTCGGCGCCGCGCATCACGCGGTAGGCGCCGGCGATGCGCACGGCCTGCGCGTCCCACACCAGGATGTGGTCGTAGTACGCGTCGTAGGCGTCGAGGTCGCGGCTGCGGCCGGTGCCTTCACCGACCTCGCGGAAGGTCAGCTCGCGCAGCCGGCCGACCTCCTGCAGCAACAGCGAACCGCCCGCGTCGCGCGCCAGGCGGATCTGCTTGCCGTCGCTGGTCGCTCCGAGCAGTTCGGTGGCCGCCACGGCCGCCGCCAGCTCGTGCGCTCCGATCGCCGGCGCCAGCGGCGCGGGGCCCGTCACGGAGGGTGCC
Organism: Dorcoceras hygrometricum; assembly: GCA_001598015.1. Taxonomy (NCBI): domain Eukaryota; kingdom Viridiplantae; phylum Streptophyta; class Magnoliopsida; order Lamiales; family Gesneriaceae; genus Dorcoceras; species Dorcoceras hygrometricum. The sequence continues at coordinate 72,184 of KV020095.1, read as the reverse complement.
GTGCCGTCGCGGCCAATGGCATACAGGGTCTGGCGGATGCGCTGCAGCGCATCGCGTTCGCGCTCGCCGTCCGCGACCATCATTGGCGTACCCACATGCAGGCGTACCGGCCGCTGGCGGCGGGCGAACATCTCCCGCGCCAGCAGCGCCGTCGATGCCGGCCGCCACAGCGCGGAGATCCCGTAGAACAACGCCGAATTGCGCGCCTCGATGCGCACCGGCAATACCGGCGCCGACGCGCAGCGCGCGAAGCGCAGGAAACCGGGGCGCCAGCGCGGGTCGCGCACGCCGCGCGGCCCCAGCCGCGAAACCTCGCCGGCGGGAAACACGATCACGCATCCGCCGCCGCGCAAGGCGCGCTCCACCCGGCGCAGGCTGACCGCGCCGGCGCTGCCGCCGAACACGCGCACCGGCAGCAGCAGCTCCGCCAGCGGTTCCACCAGCGCCAGCACTTCGTTGGCGACGATGCGCACGTCGCGGCGCACCCGCCCCACCATGTCCAGCAGCGCCAGCGCATCGAGTCCGCCGCAAGGATGGTTGGCGACGATCAGCAGCGGCCCTTTCGGCGGGATGCGCGCCAGCGCCCCTTCGTCCACGTCGTAGCGCAGTTGCAGGTAGCGCAGGGCCGCCTCGACGAAGGCGAAGCCGCGCAGCCCGGCGTGCTCCGCCTCCGCGCAGAAGGCGTCGATACCCTCCAGTCCCGACCAGCTTGCCCATCCGTGCAGCAGCGGGGTGGCGAATCGCCCGCGATGGCCGCGGAACCAGTGCGGATAGCGTTGCTGCAAACGCCGCTCGATGGCTTGCATGGCAGTACTCCCGGCTTGGCCTGCCGCAAGATTCCGCGGCTACCGGGACGGCAGCATTGCGCTGCCGCGTCAGCGGCATGACAGCGCCGGATCGCGCGCCGCCAGCCACCGTTTGGACGGCTATCCGTCCATTGACGGATACCCCGCCAGGGCGTATCTTGCGCGGCGCCGAGGTTTTCATCCTTTCATTCGAATGAAAAGATGAAATCAAAAGGGAAGCCGGTGCGAATCCGGCGCTGCCCCGCAGCGGTATATGGAAACGACCTCCGCCACCAGCACTGGTCCCAGGGAACCTGCGCCACAGAAACCATCCGGCCCGCCCCGGATATCTCTGCGGCCCAGGCCCCATGGCCGGGAAGCGGCGGACAGTAGGCGGCCGGCACTCCGCCAGCCATGTCCACGAGCCCGAAGACCTGCCTTGGCCGGAATCCGTGCGCCACGCGAAAGCGGCGCGCAGGGGTTCCGCACGGCCTGGCTCTCCGCGGGGAGCGCCGCGCCCGCCGCGTGGATCGCGGCGGGCGTGTCGTACCCCGCGCGAGCCGGTTCGCCCGCGGGGGCGAAGGTCACCGGTCCAGCCGTCCAGGCTGGCCACCCTTCGTTCCTCTTTGCCTGTCTACGCAAGAGGAATCATCCATGTCACTCGTTACCCACCCCGGTTTCCCGCGCATCGGCCTGAAGCGGGAACTGAAACGCGCGCTGGAAGCGCACTGGCGCGGCGAAACACCCGCCGAAGCCCTCTCCGACACCGCCCACACGCTGCGCGTACGGCACTGGCAGCTGGCGCGCGATGCCGGCGCCGACGTCGTGCCCTGCAACGACTTCAGCCTGTACGACCACGTGCTCGATACCGCCGTGCTGTTCGACGCGATCCCGGACCGCTATCGGCCGGTGTTCGGCAAGAACCGCCTGGACGGCTATTTCGCGATGGCGCGCGGCCACAAGCGCGACGGCCACGACCTGCACGCGCTGGAAATGACCAAGTGGTTCGACACCAACTACCACTACCTGGTGCCCGAACTGCACGCCGGCCAGCGCTTCGCCCTGGTCGGCGACAAGCCGCTGGCGGAGTTCCGCGAGGCACAGGCGCTGGGCCACCGCGCGCGGCCGGTGCTGCTGGGGCCGGTGTCCTTCCTGCTGCTGTCCAAGACCGTGGACGGCAGCGACCGGCTGGCCCTGCTCGACGCCCTGCTGCCCGCCTATGCCGAACTGCTGCGCCAACTGGCCGCGGCCGGCGCGGACTGGGTGCAACTGGACGAGCCCTGCCTGGTACTCGACCTGGACGGGGAGGACCATGCCGCCTATCGCCGCGCCTACACGGCACTGGCTGCGGCGGGCGGCCCGAAGATCCTGCTCGCCAGCTATTTCGGTGCGTTGGGCGACAACCTCGCGCTCGCCGCCGGCCTGCCGGTGGACGGCCTGCACATCGACCTGGTGCGTGCGCCGCAGCAGCTCGACGCCGTGCTCGATGCGCTGCCCGCCGGCCGCGTGCTGAGCTGCGGCGTGGTCGACGGCCGCAACGTATGGCGCAGCCGCCCCGACCGCGTGCTGCCGCTGCTGCGCCGGGCGCAGGCGAAGCTGGGCGACGGGCAGCTGTGGCTGGCGCCGTCCTGCTCGCTGCTGCACGTGCCGATCGACCTTGCCGCGGAAACCGCGCTGCAGCCGGCGAGGCGCGCCACGATGGCGTTCGCGCGGCAAAAGCTGGAGGAACTGCGTGTCTACGCCGACGCACTGGCCGGCCAGGCCGAGGCGACCGCCGCGCTGGACGCGCAGCAGACCCTGCTCGACCAGCAGGCGCAGCATGCCGGCGTATGCGACCCGGCCGTGCGCGCCCGCCTGCATGCGCTCAGCCCGCAGAGCGCGCTGCGCCGCTCGCCTTACGCCACGCGCCGCGCGGCACAGGCAGAAGCGCTGGCATTGCCGCTGCTGCCCACCACCACGATCGGCTCGTTCCCGCAGACCGACGAGCTGCGCCAGGCGCGCGCCGCGCACCGCGCCGGCAGGCTGGACGATGCCGCCTACGAACGGTTGCTGCAGGCGGAGGTCGAGCGCGTGGTGCGCTTCCAGGAGGAGATCGGCCTGGACGTGCTGGTGCACGGCGAGCCCGAACGCAACGACATGGTCGAATACTTCGGCGAGCAACTGGACGGCTACCTGTTCACCAAGCTGGGCTGGGTGCAGAGCTACGGCTCGCGCTGCGTGAAGCCGCCGGTGATCTGGGGCGACGTGACGCGGCCCGCGCCGATGACGGTGCGCTGGTCGACCTACGCGCAATCGCTCACCGACCGGCCGATGAAGGGCATGCTCACCGGCCCGGTCACCATGCTGCAGTGGTCCTTCGTGCGTGACGACCTGCCGCGCGAAACCGTGTGCCGGCAGATCGCGCTGGCGCTGCGCGACGAGGTGCACGACCTGGAAGCCACCGGCATCAAGGTGATCCAGATCGACGAGCCCGCGCTGCGCGAGGGTCTGCCGCTGCGCCGCGCCGACTGGCCGGCCTACCTCGCCTGGGCGGTGGAATGCTTCCGCATCACGGCCGGCGGCGTGCGCGACGCCACCCAGATCCACACCCACATGTGCTACTCCGAGTTCAACGACATCATCGAGGCGGTCGCCGCGATGGACGCCGACGTGATCTCGATCGAGACCAGCCGCTCGCGGATGGAGCTGCTGGATGCCTTCGTGCGCTTCCGCTACCCCAACGGCATCGGCCCCGGCGTGTACGACATCCACTCGCCGCGCGTACCCACGCAGGAGGAGATGCTCGACCTGCTGCGCAAGGCGCTGGAAGTACTCGACGCGGGCCAGCTGTGGGTGAACCCCGACTGCGGCCTGAAGACCCGCGGCTGGGCCGAGGTGGAGTCGGCGCTGCGCGGCATGGTGGACTGCGCCCGCCGGCTGCGCGCCGGGCTGGCCGTGCCGGCCGGCGCCTGAACCGGGCAGCAGCCCCGGCGGTGCGCCGGGGCTGCTGCCCGCGGCCGTCCAGACGTCTGAACAGGCGCCTAACCCCCGTCCCGCCAGAATCCGCCGGGCTGCAAAACCGGGGGCGGCGTTGTATCATGCCGCCCTCTTTTATCTCTTTATCCGTACACGAGGATATAAATCGCGATGTCCAGCCACCTGTTCACTTCCGAGTCGGTCTCCGAAGGCCATCCGGACAAGGTCGCCGACCAGATCTCCGACGCCGTGCTCGACGCGATCCTCGCGCAGGATCCGCGCGCCCGCGTGGCCTGCGAAACCATGGTCAAGACCGGCGTGGCGATCGTCGCCGGCGAGATCACCACCAGCGCCTGGATCGACCTGGAAGCGATCACCCGCAAGGTGATCCTCGACATCGGCTACAACTCCTCCGACGTGGGCTTCGACGGCGCCACCTGCGGCGTGCTGAACCTGATCGGCAAGCAGTCGCCCGACATCAACCAGGGCGTGGACCGCAAGAAGCCGGAAGAACAGGGCGCCGGCGACCAGGGCCTGATGTTCGGCTACGCCACCAACGAGACCAAGGACGGCATGCCGGCGGCGATCCACTACTCGCATCGCCTGGTCGAACAGCAGGCCAAGGTGCGCAAGAAGAAGAACTCGCCGCTGCCGTGGCTGCGTCCCGACGCGAAGAGCCAGGTCACCCTGCGCTACGACAACGGCGTGGCCACCGCGATCGACGCCGTGGTGCTCAGCACCCAGCACGATCCGGGCGTGAAGCAGAAGGACCTGATCGAGGCCGTGCGCGAGCACATCATCAAGCCGGTGCTGCCGGCCAAGCTGCTGCACAAGGGCACCAAGTTCCACATCAACCCGACCGGCAAGTTCGAGATCGGCGGCCCGGTGGGCGACTGCGGCCTGACCGGCCGCAAGATCATCGTCGACACCTACGGCGGCTGGGCCCGCCACGGCGGCGGCGCGTTCTCCGGCAAGGACCCGTCCAAGGTGGACCGCTCGGCCGCCTACGCCGCGCGCTACGTGGCCAAGAACATCGTGGCCGCCGGCATCGCCGACCGCTGCGAGGTGCAGGTGAGCTACGCGATCGGCGTGGCCGAGCCCACCTCGATCTCGGTGACCACCTTCGGCACCGGCAAGATCAGCGACGACAAGATCGAGAAGCTGATCCGCAAGCACTTCGACCTGCGTCCCTACGGCATCCTCAAGATGCTCGACCTGATCCACCCGATGTACCAGCAGACCGCCAGCTACGGCCACTTCGGCCGCAGCCCGGTCGAGATCAAGGACAAGAACGGGAATGTCTATACCGCGTTCTCGTGGGAAAAGACCGACAAGGCCGCGGCGCTGCGCGCGGACGCCAAGTTGAAGTAAACCGCACCACCGGTTGCCTCGGATTCCGCGCCGCCGGCGCGGAATCCGAGGGTGACAGCAGAACGGGCCGCATCATGCGGCCCGTTTTCGTGTGACGCCCCGAGAGCCTGTCCGGGAGGCCGGAAAAGGAAGCCTAATTGTCCGTATCGCGGCGCGAGGCGACCATCACCGCCTTCTTGCCCCGCGGGTGGTGGGCCGCCAGGCGCGGGGCGGCCCGATGCGCGGGAGCGCGACGACAGGCGGTACCGCGACGCGTGCTGCAGCTGCGGTTCGCCACGACCGTGCGCTTGCCGTGATGCGCGGTCGGCGCCGGGCGGCGCCGCTGCGAGGCCGGCACGGTATCAGCCTCGGCGGTCTCGATCGGCGAGATCGCTTCCAGGAGGCGGGCGGCGCGGCTGCCCGGGCGCACGCCGGCAGCTTCGGCGACCAGGATCGGCGGCGTCTGCTGCCCCTCGAAACTGTCGTCCAGCAGGCGCGCCATCAGCTTGTCGCGTCCCGCGGCGGTGCGGCTGCCCAGCACCACGGCGAACAGGCGGTGGCCGTCGCGCACGGCGGTGGAGGCAAGATTGAAGCCGGAGGCATCGGTGAAACCGGTCTTCAGCCCGTCCATGCCCGGGTAGCGGTACATCAGGTGGTTGTGGCCGCGCACGATGTGGCCGCGGAACACGAACTCCTGCGTTGCGAAGAAATGCGCGTACTGCGGGAAGTCGCGATACAGCGCCATCGCCAGCTTCACCAGGTCGTGCGCGGTGGAAGTGTTGTTCGGATCGGGCAGGCCGGAAGCATTGTCGAAATGCGTATCGCCCATGCCGAGCAGCGCGGCCTGGGCATTCATCATCTCGGCGAAGTGGCTCTCGCTGCCGCCGATGCCTTCGGACATCACGGTGGCGGCATCGTTGGCCGACTTGGTGACCATGCCGAGAATGCAGTCCTGCACCGTGATGGTCTGGCCGGCACGCAGGCCCAGCTTGGTGGGCGACTTGCCGGCCGCCCATGCGGACACCGGCATCGGCTGGTCGAGGCGCAGCTTGCCGCTCTTCAGGCCCTGGAAGGTGAGATAGAGCGTCATCATCTTGGTCAGCGAGGCGGGATAGTCGCGCTGGTCGGCATTGACCTGCTCCAGCACCTGGCCGGTGCTGCCGTCGACCACGATGGCCGCATAGCCGGCATGCGCCGCACTGGCGAAACTGCCCAGGCCGCACAGCAGCGTCAACAGCAACGCAGCGCGCAGACGACCCAGCATCCGCCCCAGCCTCATGGACTCGATGGCCACCCGAATTCCTCGCAAGCAAACCGCAACATGACAGCACGTGGGCGCGACCTTAACCCAAGGCAGCGGCAAATTCCATAGGCAAGACTTGAAATAAATTCGTTAAGTCGATGTTCCGCAATGGATTATCCCGAGTCGGCCGCAACCATCGACCGCCCGTCCGGGCAGCGTCGCCCGCTAGAATGGCCGGATGTCCCTGATCCAATTGCAGCGCGTCGACTTCAGCATCGGCGGCCCCCTCCTGCTCGAACACGTCGACCTCGCGATCGACCGCAACGAGCGCGTGTGCATCGTCGGCCGCAACGGCGAAGGCAAATCCACCCTGATGAAGCTGATCGCCGGCGAACTGAAGCCCGACGACGGCGAAGTGCGCGTGCAGGGCGGCACCGTGGTCGCGCGCATGGCGCAGGAAGTGCCGCACGGCACCGCCGGCAGCGTGTTCGACGTGGTGGCGCAAGGCCTCGGCGACCTCGGCCAGCTGCTGGCGCGCTATCACCATCTGCTGCACGAAGGCGACCTCGATGCGCTGGGCGAGGTGCAACACGCGATCGAGGCGCGCCACGGCTGGGATCTCGACCGCCGCGTGACCGAAGTGCTGACCCGGCTGGAGCTGCCCGCCGACACCGATTTCGCCGCGCTCTCCGGCGGCATGAAGCGCCGCGTGCTGCTGGCGCAGGCGCTGGTGCGCAAACCCGACGTGCTGCTGCTGGACGAGCCCACCAACCATCTCGACATCGAGGCGATCGGCTGGCTGGAAGGATTTTTGAAGTCCTTCGACGGCAGCCTGATCTTCGTCACCCACGACCGCAGCTTCCTGCAGGCGCTGGCCACGCGCATCGTGGAGATCGACCGCGGCCAGCTCACCGACTGGCCCGGCGACTACGCCAACTATCTGCGCCGCCGCGAGGAGCGCCTGCACGCAGAAGCGCAGGCGAACGCGCTGTTCGACAAGAAGCTGGCACAGGAAGAGGTGTGGATCCGCCAGGGCATCAAGGCGCGGCGCACCCGCAACGAGGGCCGCGTGCGCGCACTGAAGGCGCTGCGCGTGGAGCGCGCGCAAAGGCGCGAGCTGGGCGGCAACGTAAAGATGACCGCAGCCAATGCGCAGGCCTCGGGCAAGAAGGTGATCGACCTGGAGCACGTGCACCAAGCCTACGGCGGCCACGTGCTGATCGACGACCTCACCACCACGGTGATGCGCGGCGACCGCATCGGCATCATCGGCCCCAACGGCGCGGGCAAGAGCACCCTGCTCAAGATCATGCTGGGTGAACTCAAGCCCGGGCGCGGCAGCGCCATGCTGGGTACCGGCATCCAGATCGCCTACTTCGACCAGCACCGGCTGCAGCTCGACGACACACAGAACGCGCTGGACAACGTGGCCGAGGGCCGCGAGTACATCGAGCTCAACGGCCAGCGCAAGCACATCATCGGCTACCTGCAGGATTTCCTGTTCTCGCCCGAACGCGCGCGCGCGCCGATCACCCGGCTCTCCGGCGGCGAGCGCAACCGCCTGCTGCTGGCCAAGCTGTTCGCGCAACCGTCGAACCTGCTGGTGATGGACGAACCCACCAACGACCTCGACGTCGAAACGCTGGAGTTGCTGGAGGAACTGCTCACCGACTACCAGGGCACCCTGCTGCTGGTCTCGCACGACCGCGCCTTCCTCGACAACGTGGTGTCCAGCACGCTGGTGCTGGAAGGCGACGGCAAGGTGGGCGAATACGTGGGCGGCTACAGCGACTGGCTGCGGCAAAGGCCTGCGGCAACCACCCCGGCCGCCGTCGCCCCCCCGGTGAAAAGTCCCGTGCCGGCGCCCGCTCCCACGCCGGAAATGAAGCGCAAGCTGAGCTACAAGGACCAGCGTGAGCTCGAACAATTGCCCGCGCGCATCGAGCAACTCGAAGCCGACATCGCCGCGCGCGGCGAGGCCATGAACGACCCCACCTTCTTCCAGCAGGAGAGCGCCGCCATTGTCAAGGCGAACGAGGCACTGGCAAAGCTGCAGCTGGAACTCGAAGACGCCTATGCACGCTGGGCGGAACTGGACGGCTGATCGCGATTCTTCCCCTCTCCGCCTTCCGGTAGAGGGCTGCGGGACAACGGCAACCACGGGCGCGGCAAGCTGCCGCTCCGTTCACTCGATGACGAAGCGTGCCGCCTCGCCGCCGCGTATCGCACTGGTCACCAGGCGCTTGTCGAACGTCGCCAGCCGGCCGCCGTGCTTCACGGCGAGCGCCAGCAGATACGTGTCGGTGACCTGGCTGGACGACAACAGGCGGGCTCGATCGACGAGCGGCGAATCCAGCAGGCTGAGGTCGGCCGGCCACCAGACATGCCCCGGCTGGCCGCACAGTTCCGCCAGCAGTTCCGCGGCAAGCGCGGTGGAGGCAACAGCGTTGCCATAACGCGGGTGCGACATGATGCGCAGCGCGCCGTTCTGGGTGAGGTTGCAGCTGGCCCACGACTTGCGAGCCGTGGCGAACCAGGAGTGCGCCGCCGCGTGATGCGCATGCGTCGGGTCGAGCAGGGCGAGCAGGACGTTGACGTCCAGCAGCCAGGTCGCCTCCCCTTCGGGCCAGGGTGCGCGAGGCTCGCGCACGCCCGACCGGGCCTTGCGGCTCACGCCGACCATGGTGCCTCGTCGCGCAGTTCGTTGATCTGATCCTGCGTCATCGGCTTCGCATCCGGACGCACCGGCATCAGGCGGATCCCGTTGCGGAATTGCGGCGCCGCTGCTGCCGGCGCCAGGCCTTTGCGCGCCAGTTCCGAGACCACCTCGCCCAGGGTGCGGCCCTGCTGCTCCGCCAACGCGCGCGCGGCGGCCAGCACGTCTTCATCCAGTTGCAGGGTGGTACGCATGATGGACGCTCCCGACGACCACGCAATGCAGTCGTCGACATCAAGCGTCACGCATCACGCATCACTGGTCAAGCCGCCCTGCCGGTCAAGATCCTGGATCAAGGGCAACCACAGGCGCGCCACGGCACCGCGCGCACCCTCGCGCGTGGTGAGCGTCACCCCGCCCTCGTGCGCCTCGGCGATCTGCCGCACCAGCGCGAAGCCGATGCCCGAATCACCGAGCTTTCGCGGGTACGGGTGGCAGAGCTTTTGGTTCGATTCTTGCCGGTGTTGCCCAGCACAACAATCAGACACCCAATTGCATGGATAATGCATTTCACTATTGAAATCGCCTTGTCAACTTCGCAGTTGACTCCCTGTCAACGAACTGCTATCAAACGGCCTGGGTGGAGGGGCCGCGGCGGATGCAAGCTCTAACTTCATGAGACAATGATAATTGGAAGATCGCCGCAGCCATATCAAAGGAATGGAAGGGTTAGCGCAGGTTAGATGGCATCCGCGCTCACCGCTACAGAACACTGCTTCCATCGCACAAACGCAAATTGTTTTGCGGACAGTTGTTGCGCCGCCCACAAATTGCTTCACTTACGACGCGAGAGGTTATATGTAGCCTATGCTTTTCGGACGGCTTCAGCCAGGTTGATCAAACACCGCTGCGTTGCCTTCTATGCATTTAATCGATCTATGCATTTAATCGATGAAAAAAAACGTATCAAATTCAAGCAGCAGATGGCCGATGCCGATTGCGGTGCAGCGTGCTTGGCCATGATTGTCTCCGCGTACGGCAAGGAGATGTCAGTATATACAGCCCGCATGGCCTGCGAGGAGTATGGCCCGCCGCAGTCATTGCGAAACATCACACTGGCGGCATGTAATCTTGGCTTCAAGGCGAACATGGTGGCCGCTGATTTACCCGCCTTAGGGTCGCTATCGCTCCCTTGCATACTCCACTGGGACTTTACGCACTTCGTCGTGCTGGAGAAGCTAACTCGTTCTGGTTTTGTGATCTGCGATCCCGCACTGGGCCGAAGAAGACTTTGCTTCGGCGAGTTTGGACATCACTACACCGGCATCGCCGCTACATTAGTACCCACCGCCGCCTTCGTCCGGTCAAAGCGAGAGGCCAACAAGTCTTTCCGCAGTTATGCATGGCGTGCGCTAGTCACCGCACCAGTGGTGCGAACCGTGGCTACCATGCTGCTGTTTGCGATACTTCTTCAGGCAGCCTCGTTACTATCACCACTGCTTACTGTCTACATTATTGACGTCGTGATGCCGATGCACTCGCCATCCATTAACGACACTCTGATGTGGATGATTATCTTTGCGAGTCTAAGCATTGCATCGATCACTTATCTTCGCACGTGGACGATGGTGTGCATACAAAGGCTGGTTGATGCATCGCTGCTGGAAGGCTTCATGGCCCATGTATTGAAGTTGCCGGCCAAGTTCTTCTTGGACAAGTCAGTGGGCGACATCCAGTCACGGATGAACTCAAGCACTTATATCCGCGATGCGCTGTCCACTTACATGGTGTCGACGTTCCTTGACTCGATATTAGCGGTGTCCTACCTCGGCGTACTTGTATTCATGTCGCCGGGTTATGCGCTACTCACCACCTCCTTTGCCGTGGTTCAGCTGGGCATATATGCATGGAGTGGCGCCACGATGCGGGACCACCTTGTATCGGAGCTCAAGACTCAGTCTCTATACCAAGCGTATGTTCTGGAGATACTAACCGGCATTCTTGTAATTAAGGCATCCAGCGCTGAACGCCAAGTGACTTCCGTCTGGAGGGCTAAGTTCAAAAATTATCTAATATCGGCACAGGAGCGTTCGGTTATTGATGGCCGGATTTCTTCGGCCGCTACAGCTGTAAAGGTACTCGCGCCTGCGGCATTGCTTTGGTACAGCGTATTTGGATATTTCGATGGAAGTCTGTCAATAGGGACTATCATGGCCTTGAATAGTGTGAGCGGAATGGCCCTCGCTCCACTTTCGTCACTTGGAACAACCATTCGATATTTTCAGACAGTTCGCTCTCATGGAGATCGCCTGTCTGACATCTGGCACCACGACAAGGAGCATGATGGAGCCGATATTGCGGAGACGTTGCAAAAAGGAAGCTCCCTCGAGTTCCGGGATGTTTCCTTTCGCCACACCAATTCGCGAAATCCAACGATAAGAAATGCATCTTTCCGAATTGAATTTGGAACCAAAGTAGGCATCGTCGGCCCGAGCGGGTCGGGGAAATCAACATTGGCCAGCCTTATCCTTCGGTTTCACCTACCAGACACTGGATTAATCCTGATTGACGGTAAAGACATGGGAGACTTAAATCTAGAATCCGTTCGGGGGCAGTTCGGCTACGTTTCGCAGAATACTTTCCTTTTCAACGATTCAGTGCGTCGCAATCTAGCACTTGGATTGGAGGAGCTCTCGGTTGAGGATGCGTGGCGGGCGCTAGATATCGCTGGCCTATCCGCGGCAATTAGGAACATGCCCATGGGGCTCGATGCCTTCATTGGCACTGATGGCGCCGGTCTTTCTGGCGGACAACGCCAGCGACTTGCTATCGCGAGAGCACTCGCGAGACAACCGAAATTATTGATCCTAGACGAGGCTACCAGCAACTTGGATAGCGCAACGGAAGAAGCCGTCGCCAATGCTGTATCCGCAATGGAATGCACCCAGATCATCATTACTCACCGACTGAGCACCATCCGAACCTGTGACCAGATCCTAGTGGTAGAGGATGGCCGTATATCGGCGATCGGCACTCACGAGGAGCTTGCGGTCGGGAATAACTTTTACGCCACCTGCATCAGGTTGCAGGGCATGAGCGGTGTTCCCGAAATGGAGGTGATGGTGTAATCAGCATCAGGTGGTGGTTGCATTGCGCGATGGGACGCGCATAATCATCGTCTGGCAACGAATCCTGGCGGCGTGCGCAGTCAGCTTTACGGTCGCCAGGAATACGCGCTTCGGAAGCCACCGGGCATCGCGAAGCAAAGTGTTTGTATATCAACCATCAAGGAGAACGAAGTTGAACGACAAGCTTGAAATGATGAAGCTCGCCAATCCTGCTCTGCCAGTTGTCGAGATCGAGTCTGACGACGACGCCACGGGTGGTAACTATTGCTTTCTCAGCCTCAACCCTTGCGCACTGAGCGAACCTCATTGCGGCATTACGTGCATGCAATCGTATAGTCCGTGATGATTTGCATGGGCATCAGCACTGGCACGAGCCTTGACACAGGCGCATAGCCACTGCCGAAGAGCCGGTCCGTATGGCCGGCTCTTCACTATATCGCCACTTGCACTACATTCTGCAAACGCAGCGCGAACTTCACAGTGACTGGTGGGCTTCGGGCATCTCGGATGCCGGGTTTGGAGTGCTATGGGTGGTGGATTTCCCGCATAAAGCACAGGCAGCATAGGAAGTGTGCATACCATGTCGATGGTGCGATCAATAGTGAAGATGTTGATCAACGGGTGGATGCCCTATACCCCCCTACAACTCTCGAAGGGAGGCGCTGACTCGGCTTGCTTTCAGGCTATCTCGACGTTCATGGACATGCTGACCCTCATGTTTATCAGTCTGCTTTCAATCCTTGTTCTGGGGATGCGGACCGCGAATGTTTCGCCCACCGTCGTCATTAGTGCGACATAACGGCTGCAGGACCGGACTTATTGCACATGGAGATAAAGTCGCATGATTCATGTAACCACAGTACAAGCCCGTGTTCCCTTCCTTGGAGTCCGCGCAAAAAAAGAAGGCCTAGATAGCAATGTGCCAGACTTCTTTCTCGAAAACTTACCAGGTGAGTTTGCGAAAGACGCCATTCTCAATATAGCGGCCTCGGCTTTCGACGTTTCACGCCACCATCTGGCCCGAGCGTTGTCGCTTAATGTCATTTCTTCAGTTCGTCGACATCATGATCCGGAGGTGAGTCGCACACTCCTCGACATACTCGCTCATGACGCGGAGATTCAGCCGTTGACAGGCTTGGCGTGTGCCTTGGCGGCCGCAATCGTTTCTAAAGAATTAACGAACATCCTAACGCTGCCCAGCAAAGTTGCATTCCGGGCAGATATCGAGCCGAGCGTCGCAAGCAATTACCTCGTGCGCCTCCTTCGCGCTGAGTGTGTATCCGTTTGTGCGGACCTGATCGCATTTGAGCTGAATACAGGTTCCGAACACGGGCTCATTTCATCGAGCGACCATGCTATGGCGCTAGGAGAAATGCGGGCGCTTGTGGACGATCCGGAATACATGGACTACGTCTGTGAGAAATACCCCCTTCTGAGAGAGCGCTTGGCGACTCGTCTGGAACTCGTGACAAAAAGCGCAGCGACAACGATGGAGCGGATAGCGAAGCACTGGGATGACATCGTGGCCACTTTTGGCATCAAAAGTGAAGAGGCCACCGAGAACACTTGGGCCGTTCGCTCCATTGAGCCATCGTCTGGTGACAGCCACAATGGGGCGAATCGGGTGACATTTATCCATTTCGCGAATGGCCGCTCCATCGTCTATAAACCACGCTCAGTTCATGGTGAATCGCGTTTTCAGGATTACCTCCGCTTCCTTGAGGAATGCGATCCGACCCTAAGCTTCCGCAAGCTGACTGTTCTTCCTTGCGAAGGCTACGGGTGGGTAGAATTTGTAGCATCGAAAGATGCCGAGTGTGAAGGTGGCATTAGGGAATATTACTTCCGCTACGGAGCACTTCTAGCGGCATTCGACGCGATTTCGGGCACAGATATTCATTTCGAGAACCTCGTGGCGGAAGGTTCGCACCCCGTGATTGTGGATCTTGAAACAATCTTTCAACCATCGGAAATCCGTTCGGCAGAGGAGGGCAAGAGTCAAGCGCTACTTTCTCTCGACTTCTACCACGATACGCCGCTAATCACGGCCATGTTTGACCCGGTGTTCCTTAATGGCTCTCCTAATGGATCACCCCTCTCCCGCGCCATCCTCGTGCCGTCGTCGGAATTAATAGTCACGACAATAGAAGAGCGATTCGCCGTTGCTCCAGCGCGAATGGATGCGCAGAGAGCGCACATGCCATGCCTAGCCGGAACGCCCGTTCCTTTCGATGATTACGTAAGTGACATCATGCGTGGTTTCAGGCAAATGGCCGCATTGATCGTGAGGTATCGTTCGAAACTTGTTGGAGGAGGGCTCCATAACATCTTTAGCGGTGGGCAGGTGCGTGTAATATTTCGTCATACAAAGTATTACGCGGCCATGGTGAAAGCGGTAAATTCCGCGTATGCCATGCAAAGTTTACGCAATACCGAGGAAATTTTATCGCGGTTATGGCGCACAGTATCAGTCACACCCGACTTTACGTCGATAATAGCTGCTGAGCACTTCGATATATGGAATGGTGACGTCCCATACTTCGAGAGCGACATCGGTTCGTCCTCGGCACGGTCTTCTGAGGGCAAGACGATTGAAGGCATCTTTTCGAAAGGTGGATGGGCCGCAACGATGAGCCGAGTTCTGGCCAAAGATCAGTGGCGCATTACGCAGGAGAGCAATCTCATTGAATTCTGCCTACGGGCGAAGGTCAAGGATACTGCGGGTGCGCCGACGGCCCGGCGCGAGAGTGACGTTGCTCTCAGTCAACCGCCAAAGGAGCCCGAGACTATTCTCAAGGCCGTGCAGACTCGTCTGATGCTCCAGGAAGGACGAGTTCTCGCCATGGACATCGTGATGCACCGCGATCACCGCACGCGCCTGTCAGCGCTGGGCCCGGATCTCTATACCGGTACTGCTGGCATCTGCTTAGCGCTTGCTTATGGCGACCCCGCATCTAGGAGTGGCAGCCCATCACCGGAGTTGCGGGCATTGTGCGACGCGTCACTCTCGGCAGTAGGACACGAAAGCATGTTGGAAACGGGCATATGCTACGGCCACGGCGCAGGTATCTATATGGCGGCACATCTGTCCGCGCTCTGGAGCGACCCGTACATGCAGATGCTGGGCGAGCACTTAGCAGAACAAGCGACCCGAGTCCTATACACCGATCGTCACTTCGATCTTTTCAGCGGCTCAGCAGGCCTCCTGTGTGCTCTGCTCGCGCTAAGGGGCGGTGCTTCGGCCGGCAAACTTGACGCGCTCATCGAATCTACAGTGGACCACCTGATCAACCATTCCCATACGTCGCGAGGCGCTATGGCATGGATGAGCAGCATTCCCTCAACAGGCCCCACTACAGGTTATGCGCACGGGGTGTCCGGAATCGCACATGCTTTATTGCGCGCAGGAGTTGAGTTGGATATCAAGCGGGCAATCGACGCCGCGATGGGAGCCGCGAGGTTTCTGGAGGCGTGTCGGTTCGACGGTGCGGGCTGGCGAGAATGTGAAAGCGACAGTGCACCAGCAAAACTAGACACGTGGTGTCATGGCACACCTGGCATAGGGCTATTCTATCAAGAGCTTGCCGCAGTTTGCCCTAGCGAGCAGATCCAAAAGACAGCGCTTTTTGCGTTAACGAAGATCGAGCAAATGGCCCCATTCGAGAACGATTCCCTCTGCCATGGGTGGCTCGGCAACCTTGAGGCGCTCCTTATTTCACAGACGTCTTCTCAGTCCGAGATGCGAAAAGCCGCCGTACAGACCTGCCTGGATGAATTGGCGGGGCGCACCATCCGCTGCGGAAACGAACACCATCATACGAGTCTTGGGCTGTTTACCGGATATTCCGGAATTGCTTACCAGCGTCTAAGGTGCGAAGCACCAGAAGTCTACCCCTCCGTTTTAACGTTCGCACCACCCATTCGATGAGCATAGAAAAACACTATCGACCTACTGCGCTCGAGTACTACAAGACACATGTTAATGGACCTGAGCTAGAGGATCGCCACCATGTCGTGCCTCAGGCCGTGGCGACCATAGTTGCGCTTCTGGGTCTAGCAGGTTTAGCGCATTTTTTCGTCGATCGGCTACCCACCTGGCAGACGGTCGAAATGGTGTGCGATTCGGGTCATGCCATCGCGCTTGATTTGCCGGCGAGTGCTCACCGCATCGTGTATCGGGAAGGAAGCAAATCCGTTGCAAGCAATCTCACTAAGGTAGTCTCGTCACGGCTTTCGGAGAAGGCCAATTTCAGGCTCGACAGGCGCGTAGACTTATTGTGCAAAATTGACCAACACATGACAGTCAGGGCTGTAATAGATTAACGGCCACGCCAAGAATAGATGCCATCTGGTAGCAAACACCCCATACGCAGAGAACTAAGACTCGATAGGGTTTGAAGCGTCTTGCGGACGAGCTCTGACACCACTTCTCTTAGCGTGCGGCCCTGCTGCTCCGCCAACGCGCGCGTGACAGCCAGCACATCTTCATCCAGTTGCAGGATGGTGCGCATGATTAACGCTCCCGACGGCTGCACAATGCAGACGCGACATCAAGCGTCACGCATCACTGGTCAAGCCGCCCTGTCGGCCAACATCCTGGATCACGGGCAACCACAGGCGCGCCACGGCACCGCGCGCACCCTCGCGCGTGGTGAGCGTCACCCCGCCCTCGTGCGCCTCGGCGATCTGCCGCACCAGCGCGAGGCCGATGCCGGAGCCGCCCGGCTTGGTGGTGAAGAACGGCACGAACAGGTTGTCGCTGGGCGGCGGCCCGGGGCCGTCGTCCTCCACTTCGATCACGGCGCGCTCGCCGTCCCGTCGCCAGCGCAGGCGCACGCCGCCGTCGGGCAGCGTGGCCTCCACCGCATTGCGCAACAGGTTGATCAGCGCCTGTTCGAGCTGGTCGGGATCGGCCTGCAAGGTCAGCGGCTCGCCGGCTTCGAGCGCGATCGTCAGCCGTTGTTCCAATTTCGCCACCTTGGCCACCAGCGCGGACAGTTCCACCGCGCGCGGTTGCGGCGGCGGCAGACGCGCCAGCTTGCTGTAGCTGGAGAGGAAGCGCCCCAGCGCCTCGGCGCGGTGGCCGATCAGCTCCAGGCCGCCGCGGAAGTCCTCGCGCCAGTCCGCCGGCAGCGGGTCGCGCGCGGCCAGCATGGCCAGCGTGCCGGCCATCGACTGGATCGGCGCCAGCGAGTTGTTGACCTCGTGGCCCAGCACGCGCAGCAGGCGCTGCCACGCCGCACGCTCTTCCTCGCGCAACACGCGGCCCACGTCGTTGACCACCAGCAGCTGACCGCCGCGGCCGCCGCTGCGCAGCGCGGCATGACGGATGTCGAAGCGCCCGCTGCGCCCCGGGAACACGTGCGTGAGCAGGCGCGCGGCCGGTCCTTCCAGCAGCGCTGCCAGACCCAGTTCCGCGGCGCCCAGGCCGAACAGGCGATGGCGCTCGCCATCCAGCAGGCGCTGCGCCGCCGGGTTGAGCAGGCGCAGCCGTTGCCCCTCGTCGAACACGAATACCGCACTGTCCAGCGCCGCCAGCGTCTTGCCCAGCAGGTAGGAGGATTCCTCGAACTCCAGCCGCTCGCGCTGCAAGCGCTCGGCCAGCGCGTTGATGTCGTAGATCGCGTCGCCCAGCACGCCGCCCTGCACGCCGCGCAGGCTGTAGTCGCCCTGGCGCAAGGCCTCCAGCAGGCCGGACAGCGTGTACAGCGGAAACACCACGCGCCGGTACTGCCAGCGCGCCAGCAGCAGCATGGCGACAACGGCGATGGCGATGCACGTCCAGCGCAGCGACTCACCCCATGGCATCCAGGCGAGCGCCAGTGCGGCAAGCAGGGCCGGCGTCGCCACGAGCAGGCTGCCAAGCAGCACGCGCTGCTCGAAGCGCGGCATGCGGCCGGCGCGTTGCGCGGAGTGCTCAATCGGCATCGACGGCCGCGTCGCGCAGGTCGTGCTTGTCCAGCCGCCGGTACAGCGACTGCCGGGTGATGCCCAGTGCGTCGGCGGCACGCTGCAGGTTGCCGTCGAAGCGCTCCAGCGCGCGCTGCACCAGATGCGCCTCGGCCTGCTCCAGGGTCATGCCGTCGAGATCCGTCGTGGGCTGCGTCGCGGCCTCGCCGAAGGCCAGCGCGGCCGCGCCCACCTCGTCGTGCTCGGCGAGCAGCGCGGCACGCTCCATCAAATGCTGCAGTTCGCGCACGTTGCCGGGCCAGCGCCATGCCGCCAGCGCCCGCTCGGCCGAGGGTGCCAGCCGCAAGCCGTTGCGCCCGTAGCGCTGGGCGTTGCGGGCAAGGAAGGCGCGCGCCAGCGGCAGGATGTCCTCCGCACGGTCGCGCAGCGGCGGCAAGCGCACTTCCAGCGTGTTGAGGCGGTAGAGCAGGTCCCTGCGGAAGCGGCCCGCGGCCACCTCGGCCGCCAGGTCGGCATTGGTGGCCGCGACCAGCCGCACGTCCACCTTCTGCGTGCGCGAGGAGCCCAGCCGCTCGAACTCGCCGTCCTCCAGCACGCGCAGCAGCTTCGGCTGCTGCGCGGCCGGCACGTTGCCCACCTCGTCGAGGAACAGCGTGCCGCCGTCGGCCAGCTCGAAGCGGCCGATGCGCTCGCTCTTGGCATCCGTGTAGGCGCCGCGCACGTGGCCGAACATCTCCGACTCGAACACACTCTCGGCGATGCCGCCCATGTTCACCTTGACCAGCGAGCGCGCCGCGCGCGGCGAACGCTGGTGCAGCAGCTGCGCGATCACGCCCTTGCCGGTGCCGTTCTCGCCCAGCACCAGCACGTTGGCGTCGCTGGCCGCGACACGCTCGACCAGCGCCAGCACGCGGCGCATCGCCGGCGACTCGGCGATGAAATCCTCGCCCGCCTCGCCGCGCAGCAGCGCGTTCTCCGCCTCCAGCCGGCGCTGCCTGCGCACGCTCTCGGCCAGCGCAACCTGCGCACGCAACACGCTGAGCAGGCGCGCGTTGTCCCATGGCTTCTCGATGAAGTCGGCGGCGCCGCGGCGCATCGCCTCCACCGTGAGCGGCACGTTGCCCCATGCCGTCATCGTCACCACCGGCAGCTCGGGCGCAAGCTGGCGCAGGTGTTCCAGCAGGCCCAGCCCCTCCTCGCCCGAGGTGGTGTCGCGCGAATAGTTGCAGTCGATCAGCGCACAGGCGAACTCGCGCCGGCGCACCGCCTCCAGCGCCGCCGCCGGATCGGCCACGCCCACGCTGGCGATGCCCTCGGCCTTCAACAGCAGGCGCAGCGCCTCGCGCACGTCGGCCTGGTCGTCGGCGATCAGGATGGTGGGGTTCGATTCACGCGCCATGCTTTCGCTCATTCCCGCAGTGTAACGATCACTCGTAGCGCAAGGCGACGGCCGGATCGACGCGCAGCGCGCGCAGCAGCGGCACCAGCGCGGCCAGTACGGATACGCCGATCACCAGCAGCAACACCGGAGCGAACACCGCCGGATCGTGCGCGCGCGTGTGCAGGCCCGGGTCGGCCAGCACGCCCGAGCACGGCACGGCCAGCAGCAGGCCGATACCGAGCCCGAGGCCGAGCTGCCACGCCAGCTGCCGCGCCACCGTGCGCACGATGGCGCCATGCCCGGCGCCGATCGCGCGGCGGATGCCGATCTCGCGCGTGCGCTGCGCCACCGAGAACGCCAGCACGCCGTACAGGCCGGCGCCGGCGAGCAGCAGTGCAACCAGGCCCAGCGCCGCGAACACCTCGGTCAGCACCAGCAGCCTGACGCGCGATATCGCCATCGCCCGTGCCTGGCTGTACATCGCGTGGACGGCCACTTGCGGGTCTACCCCGCGCACCACGGCGGCCAGTTGCCGCGCATAGGTTTCAGCGTCGGCATGCGTGCGCACCGCCAGCCCCATGCCGCGGCGCAGCGGCCCCTGGTCCGCCGCCTGCTCCAGCGGCAACAGCAGGCCGGGTAGCGGCCTTTCCAGCGCGCTGTCCAGCTGCAACGGCTCGATCACGCCGATGACGGTCAGCGCGCGGGCGTGCATGCTGCCCGGCCACAGCACCAGCTTGCGGCCCAGCGCATCGCCGTGCGGCCACATCGCTTCGGCCAGCTTGGCATCGACCACGGCCACCGGCGCGCTGTCCGCGCGGTCGCGCGCATCGAAGAAGCGCCCCGCACGCAGGCGCACGCCATAGGTGGCGAGGAAATGCGGATCGACGATGCCCATCTGCACCCGCGGCCAGCCGTCCGACGGCTGCGGCTGGCCCGGCAGGGACACGTCTTCGTGGCTGCCCAAGGCGGCGCTTGGAATGGTGTCCGAGGCGGAGGCGTCGACCACCGCGGGATCGCTGCGCAGGCGTTCGACCACGGTATCCAGGAAGCGGATGCGCTGCGCATCGTCCGCATAGCGTGCCGACGGCAGGGCCACGTCCGCGGTGAGCACCTGCGCAGCATGCGTGGCGCCCACCGTGCGCTCCGCCAGCAGCCTGCCCAGCGCCCGCACGAAGGTGCCCGCACCCACCAGCAGCACCACGGTCAGCACCACCTCGGCCACCACCAGCACCTTCGCCACCTGGGCGAAGCCGCTGCCGGAACCTTTGCCACCGTCGCGCAACGCGTCCTGCAGGTCGGCGCGGGCAGCACGCCAGGCAGGTACCAGCCCGGCCAGCGCGGTACACAGCACGGCCACGCCGAAGCCAAACAGCAGCACCCGGCCATCGATGCCGAAGCGCAGGAACATGTCCGGCGGATCATCGCTGGCGACGAACACGCCGATCAACCAGCGGTTGCCGAGCCGCATGATCGGCACGGCCACCGCCAGCGCCGCCACGCTGAGCAGCAGGCTTTCCGCCAGCACGCCGGCCACCAGGCGCACCTGACTGCCGCCCAGTGCGCTGCGCAAGGCCAGCTCGCGGCGCCGGTTCAGGGCCTGCACCAGCTGCAGGTTCGCCACGTTGACGCAGGCCAGCAGCAGCACCAGCGCGGTGGCGCCGAACATCATCCACACCCAGCCACGGATGTTCTCGGGAATGAAGCTCAGGGCCAGCGGCTTGATCGTCAGCGACGGCCCGCGCTGCTCCGCCGGCAGGGCGAGCTGCATCGCATCCGCCCGTGCGGCGAGTTCCGCGCGCGCCTGCGCCAGATCGACGGTCGGCGCCAGCCTGGCCACGCCGTGGATGTCGAGATACTGCTGCTGCTCCAGCCGCAGCGGCACCCACAAGTGGCTGGCCTGCGGAAAACCGAAATCCGCGGGCAGCACGCCGATCGCCGTGGCCGGCTCGCCATCCACCTGCACCGCGCGCCCCACGATATGCGGATCGGCATGGAAATCGTTCCGCCACAGTGCCTCGCCCAGCAGCACCACGGGTGCCGCGCCCGGCACCTCGTCGGAGGCGATGAAGCCACGGCCGAGGATGGGTTTCACGCCCAGCAGTTGCATCATCGAGGCGGTGAGCAGGGCGCCGCGCGAAAAATTTGCACCGCCACCGCTGTCCAGGTTGAAGCCGGTGATGGCATAGGCACCCAGCACATCCACGCTGCGCAGGTGGCCCTGCAGCTGCAGGTACTGGTCGCTGTCGATGTAGCCGATGCCGTTGGACTGCTGTTGTCCGATCGCCATCAGCCGGTCCGCCTGCGGGAACGGCAATGGCCGCAGGATCATCGTGTTGACCAGGCCGAACAGGAACAGCACCACGCCCAGCCCGACGCCCAGCATGCCCACCGACAGCAACGCATAACCCGGCCGCCGCATCAGCCGCCGCCACGCCTCGCGGAATTCGCGCACGATCATCGTCACTCTCCCCTCAAGGCACGCATGGGTGGCACGTGCGCCGCACGCACGGCTGGCAACAGGCAAGCCAGCAAGCCTGCAGCGGTGAGTACCGCGCACACCGCCATTACCACCGGCAGGTCGAACACGGTGCGCTGTATCTGCATCAGCACCGCACCGAGCATCCCCGACAACAGCAGTGCGAGCGCGAATCCGGCAGCCAGGCCAACAGCGATCTGCAGCAGCCCCCCGCGCAGCACGATGTACGCAAGGCGCGACGGTGAGGCTCCCAGGGCCAGGCGTACGCCGAACTCCCGTTCGCGGCTGGCTACCGACACCGCCATCACCGCATACATGCCCACCCCGGCCAGCACCAGCGCGAGCGCCGCGAAAACGCCGACCAGCAGCAGGTCCATCCGGGTATCGCCGGTGGTGTCGCGCACGATGCGCTGCATGCTCCGCACGTTGGCAACGGGCTGGTTGGGTGCAACCTGCGCGACCGCGGCAGCGAGCGCACCGCGATAGCCGTTCGGATCACCGTTGACGCGCAGTGCGAAGCGCAGCGGATTGCCACTGCGATAGACGTCGAGCAGGCCGTCCGGCACCTGGGACAGCGGCACGTACAGGATCCCGTCCTTGCTGCCCAGGGGGCCGAACGGGCTGATCGTGCCGATCACCCCCACGATGCGGGCGACGAACGGGTGGCCGCCATCGCCGGGCGCGGGCGAGCTGAACTCGATGCTCTTGCCCAGAGCGTGGCCGCCATACATGCGTTGGGCCAGCACTTCGTTGATTATCGCGACCCGCTCCGATCCCTTGTCGTCGGTGGCGAGAAAGCCGCGCCCCTCGCGCATCGCGATACCGAACGTGGCGAAATACTCCGGGCCCACGCCGCGGAACTGTGGCGAACTGGCCAACGGTTCCTCACCGGGCGCACGGATGTTGCCAAGGTAGAAGTTCTGCGAATAATCGCCCGCCGGCAGACCGGTGCCGACCGTGGCCTGCACCACGCCAGGCTGCGCGCGGAATCGTTCCAACAACCTCCGATCCAGATCGTGCACGGATGCCGCATCGGGATAATTCGCCCGCACCGGCGCCAGATCGAAGGTCAGCACGCCCTGGCTGCTGAAACCCAGGGGCGCATGCGCCGCGTCGTAGAGCGCGTGCAGAAACAGCCCCGCCGCGCACAGGAGGCATGCGGCAATCGCGACCTGCGCCGTCACCAGCGCGCGCCCCAGCAAACTGCCGCGCTGCGCCATGCCGCTGCGCCCGCCTTCCCGCAGCTCCTCCATGGAGGTCGTTCTGGCCAATCCGCGCCACAGACCCAGCGCCACGGCCAGCACGGTGCCGACCAAGCCAAGGCCAAACGCCGTCAGCACGATCGAGGCATCGATCGGCAAGAGCCTCCCGTCCAGCCAGTCCGGCGGAATCAGGGCACGCCATGCAACCAGGGCCGCGACAGCAAGCACGCTCCCCAGCAGCGAACCACCCAGGCCGACCAGCAATCCCTCGGCCGCGATCGGCATGGCGCGACGCTGCCACGATGCGCCCAGCGCATCGCGCACGGCGGCGGCGTGGCTGCGCGCCAGCATGCGCAACAGCATCAGGTTGGCGAGATTGACCATGGCCAGCAGCAGCACCAGCAGCGCGCTGGCCAGGAACATCGTCAATACCGGTCGCGCCTGGACCTGCAGCGCCGTTCCAAAGGCATCGGCCCGAAAACGCTGGCGCGACCAGTAGGCGCTGTCTGGGCCGCTCAACGCGCCGCTGTCCGCCAGCATCGCGTGCATCCGCACCTGCAACTCGCTGCCCACCGATGCAGCCTGGGCCCCGGGTGCAAGGCGGGCGACGGCACGGTAGTTGGGACCGTCGTCCGTGCTGTCGGCCGGCAACGCGGCGGGCAACAGCAGGTCACCCCGGTTCAGCCCGACATGTTCCGGCAGCACGCCGACGATGGCGTAAGGCGTGCCTTCGATCGACATCGTGCGCCCCACCGCACCTGGATCGCCACCGTAGCGGCGCATCCAGAATCCGTGGCTCAGGATGACGGCCTTCGGACCGTTTGGCTGGTCCTCCTGCGCCGTGAAGTTGCGCCCAAGCGACAGCTGGACGCCCAGGGTCGGCAACAATCCGCGGTCCGCATACAAGGCCGGGACCAACTCGGGCTCGCCGCCACCAGCGATATTCAGGGAGGCCGGAAACCGCGTGACCAACCCCATGGACTGCACGCCCTGCAACGGCTGCGCATGCCGGTACTCCTGCGGGGATATCCAGTAGGCCACGCCGTACTTCTCCATGCCCAACTGCACGAGCCGCGAGGCCTGCGGATACGGCAATGGCTCAAGCAATACCCGGTCGATCAGGGTCAGCACCGTCGTGCTGGCGCCCACGCCCAGGGCCAGCACGGCGGTCGCCAGCAGCAGGAAGCCCGGCTTGCGCAGGGCCGCCCGCCAGGCGCGCCATACCTCCATCAACAAGATCGTCATGCGTGCATCCCCTTGCGTGCGGTTCGTACTGCACCCAAACAGCGAACTGTCCGTCCCTTAGCGACAGCAGCCATCGCCCTACTCTCCCCGCAAGGCACGCATCGGCGCCACGCGCGAGGCGCGCAGGGCCGGCAGCAGGCAGGCGAGCAGGCCCGCGATGGCGAGTACCGCGCAAGCGCCGCCCAGCGCCACCGGATCGAAGGTGTTGCCGCGCCCCGCCAGCGACACCAGCAGCTGCGCCAGCAGCCGCGATATGCCCAGCACGATGGCGATGCCCGCCGCCAGCCCCGCGGCGATCTGCGCCATCCCGCTGCGCAGCACCTGCCACAGCAGGCGTGCCGGCACGGCGCCCAGGGCCATCCGCA
This sequence comes from Dorcoceras hygrometricum, assembly GCA_001598015.1. Lineage (NCBI taxonomy): Eukaryota > Viridiplantae > Streptophyta > Magnoliopsida > Lamiales > Gesneriaceae > Dorcoceras > Dorcoceras hygrometricum. The sequence goes on along the minus strand of KV020095.1, from coordinate 47,488 downwards.
CGCCGAACTCGCGCTCGCGCGCGGCTACCGCCACGGCCATCACCGCGTACATCCCGGCCATCGCCAGCAGCAGCGCCAGGGCGGCGAACACGGCGACCAGCAGCAGGGTCCGGTGCGTGGCGGCCGTGGTCGAGCGCACGATCTGGTCCATGGTGCGGAAGCCGGAGATCGGCTGGTCGGGCGCAACCACGGCCACCGCCGCACGCACCGCGGCGCGCCACCGGCCGGGATCGCCATGGCCGCGCAGGACGAAGCGCATCGGCATGAAGTAACGGATGAAATCCAGGTCGCTGTCCGGAATCTGCGCCAGCGGCACATAGACGATGCCGGGCGCCGATTGCAGCGGGCCGGACTGGCGCGTATCGGCGACGATCCCGACAATGCGCATCGGCGGCTCGTTGTCCTCCTGGATCAGCTCGCCCAGCGCGTGGCCGCCGTACAGCCGCTCGGCCAGGGTGCGATTGACCACCGCCACCCGCTCGCCGCCGCGCACGTCGTCGCGCGTGAAGGCGCGGCCGCGCAGCACGGCAATGTCGAACAATCCGAAATACTCCGGGCCAATGCCGAAGTAATCCATGTCCACCGGCTGGCCATCCCGACTGCGCACGTTCGTGTTGAACGTGTGCCCGGCTCCCGTCGGCAGGCTGGTGGCGGTCGTGGCGACGGTCACGCCGGGGATCGCCTCCAGTTGCGCCACCAGCCGCTGCGAGAGCGCATGCACCGACCGCGCATCGGGGTAGTCCGCGCGCACCGGCGCCAGATCGAAGGCGAGCATGTTCGCGCTCGAAAACCCGAGCGGCGTCCCCGAGGCCTTGTACAACCCATGCAGCAGCAACCCGCTGCCGCACAACAACACCGTCACCGAGAGCATCTGCGCCACGACCAGCATGCGACCCAGCCGGCCGCCGCTGCGTTCAAGCCCGTTGCGCCCACCTGCGCGCAAGGCCTCGCCGGCCGCCGTCGCCTGGCTGCGCCAGGCACCGAGCGCGGCGGCGGACACGGCGACGACGACGGCAACGGCCGCCGCCGACAGGCCTACCCACGGCGGCAGGCGGATGCCGTCGCCTGGCAACCAGTCCGCCGACACCGCGCCCTGCAGCGCCTGCAGGCCCGCCCACGCCAGCGCCGTGCCGGCCAGCGCGCCGACCATGCCGACCAGCAAGCCCTCCGCCAGCGCCGGCAACGCCAGCCGCAGCTGCGATGCGCCCAGCGCGCCGCGCACCGCGCTGTCGTGCGCGCGCGACAGCGAACGCAGCAGCATCAGGTTGACCAGATTGACCAGGGCGGTCAGCAGCACGAAAAGTGCGCAGGCCAGGAACAGCATCAACACGGAATGCGCGTCCGCGTGCTGCCACGACGCGATCGATTGCGCACCGAACCGCACGCCCCGCCAATCGTCGGCGTAACTGGAGCCCATCGCGGCATACATGGCATGCATGCGCGCATCGATCCCGGCAGCCACGGCCTGCCGGCTGGCGCCTTCGTCGAGCCGCACCACCGCGATATCGTTGAGGCCGTTGGCCATGCTGTGCGGCGGCAAGGCCAGCGGCAGCGCCACGTCGCCGCTGAAGGCCACGCTGTCGAAGGCCTGCGGCAGCACGCCCACGATGGTGTAGCCGATCCCCTCGACCTCCAGCGTCCGCCCCAGCACGCGGGGATCGCCGCCGTAGCGGCTACGCCAGAACCCGTAGCCGAGCATGACCACGTGCGGCCCGTTCGGCGCGTCCTCCTGCGCCGTGAAATTGCGCCCGAGCAGCGGATGCAGGCCCAGGGTCGGCAGCATGCCCCGGTCGATATAGGCGGCCGAGGCCACCTCGGGACGGCCACCGTCGGCGATATTGACGTTCGGCCTGGAAAACAAGGTCAGCCCCGTCGACCGGATGCCCTGGAGCGGCATCAGGTGCTGGTACTGCAACGGCGACACCATGCGCTGCCCGTCGTATACGGAGCCGACCACCATCACCCGCGACGCATCGGGAACCGGCAGCGGCTGCATGAGCACCTGGTCGATCAGCGCGACCACCGCCACGCTGGTGCCGACACCCAGCGCCAGCACCCCCGACGCCAGCAGCAGGAAGCCAGGACGGCGCAGGCTGGCGCGCCAGGCGCGCCAGACCTCGGTGAGCCAGATGGTCATGCGCGAACCACTTTCCATATTCATTCCCCACGCAAGGCATGCATCGGCGCCGTGCGCCCGGCACGCAGGGCCGGCACCAGGCAAGCCAGCACACCGGCGCCCGCAAGCACCACGCAAGCGGCGAGAATGGCCCAGGGATCGAACACGCTGCGCCCAAGTTGCACCACCACCGCACGCAGAACGCCTGCCCCGGCCGCACCCAATACCACGCCCGCCGCAAGGCCCAACACGATCTGCAGCAGGCCACCACGCAACACGAGCAGCAACAGGCGGCGCGGCGATGCGCCCAGCGCAGCGCGCACGCCAAACTCGCGCTCGCGCGCGGCGACCGCCACCGCCATCACCGCGTACATGCCCACGCCGGCCAGCAGCAGCGCCAGGCCGCCCAGTAGTCCAACCAGCATGAGGTTGAATTCCGTGTCGCTGGTGATGTCGCGCACGATCCACGCCATGCTGTGCACGTGGTTGATCGGCTGGTCCGGCGCCACTTCGGCCACCGCCTGCTTCACGGCGGCACGGTAACTCTCTGGATTGCCCTGCACCTTGATGGCAAAACGTAGCGGCTCGTACGTGCGGAATGCGCGCAATATGTCATCCGGCATCTGCGCTAACGGCAGATAGAGGATGGGCGTCGCCGCATCCGGATCTTCCGGGCCGAACTGGTAGGTGCTAGCCACCACGCCCACGATGCGCGCCGAGAGCCGGCTTTCACCCGAACCGCGCTGGATGATCTGGCCCAGCGCGCGACCATGGTAGTGCTGGTCGGCGAATTTCTGGTTGACGATGGCCACAGCCTCGCTGCCCCGCACATCGGTATCGGCAAACAGGCGGCCTTGCAGCAGGCGTATGCCGAACACCCCGAAGAAATCCGGATCGGCAGCATGGAGCTGTGCGGTGAAGTCCTCTCCACCCGGCACATGCAGTCCACCCATTCGCCATTGGCCGCTGAAATCGCCCGCCGGCAGGTTGGTGCTCGCCGCAGCCTGGCGCGCACCGGGAATCCGGCGCAGGCGTTCGACCAGCCGTTGCGACAAGACCTGCACGGAAGCGGCGTCTGGATAGGTCGCCTTGACGGGCGCAAGTTCGAAGGTGAGCACGCCACGCGCCTCGAAGCCGAGATCCATCTTTGCGTCGTCGAGCAAAGTGCGCAGGAACACACCGGCTGCACAAAGCAGCAGAGAGGCCAGTGCCACCTGGGCGATCACCAGCACGCGACCTAGCAGGCCACTGCGTCGACCAAAGCCACTGCGGCCACCCTCGCGCAAACTGTCCGCCGACAGCGCAGCATGGCCACGCCACAAGCCCAGCAAGGTGGAAACCAGCGCACCGAACAGACCAACCGCCATGGCCAGCACCCATGCGGGCCAGCTGAGGCTGAGACCACCGGGACGCGTCCACTCCACCACCATCCAGTCAGTTGGCATCCACGTACGCAAAGCTGACAGGCCCAGCGCCGCCAAAGCCTGTCCAAGCAACACGCCAAGCAGGCCGATCAGCACGCCCTCCGCTATCGAAGGTAATGCCACGCGCCACGGCGAAGCGCCGAGCGCGCCGCGCACAGAAGCGTCATGGCGGCGACCCATCGAGCGCAACATCATCAAATTGGCAAGGTTGACCAGTGCGATCAGCAACAGCAGTGCTGCGCTGGCCAACCACATCAGCGAGGTTGCACGTGGACCCTGATGTTCTTCCGCACTGAAATCCTGCGCACCGAAATGCGCACGCAGCCAGTAATCACTGGCATATACGTGACTGCCTTGCGCGACATAAAAGGTATACAGGCGCGTCTGCACTTGTGCAGCCAACCCATCGCGCGCGATACCAGGCGCTAGGCGGGCTACCGCGGTGTAATCGGTGGAGTCATCGGGTGTGTTCGCGCGAAATGCCGTAGGCAAGGCAATCGATGCCTGGCCGAGATCGAAACCCGCCGGCAACACGCCGACGATGGTGTGTGCAATGCCTTCCACCTGCATTGTCTTTCCGACCACTGCGGGATTGCCGCCGAAGTGGCGCAGCCAGAACCCGTGATAGAGCAGCACCACTGGCGCGCCATTCGGCTGATCTTCCTGCGCGGTGAAGTTGCGACCCAGCACAGGTCGCACGCGCAACGTTGGGAGAAGGTTGTGGTCGATTGCCTGCGCCGGCACCTGCACTGGCTCACCATCGCCAGCAATGTTCGTGGCAGTGGTTTCCTCCTTGAAGATGCCCAGCGAACTCACCCCCGGCAAATCGGCCAATTGCTGGTATTGCTGCGGCGACACACCTACCACATCGCGTTGCTCGAGCTTGCCAAGCGCAACCAACCGGTGCGGCTCGGAATAAGGCAACGGCCGCAGCAGCACACCGTCGATCATGGTGAACACGGTGCTGGCCGAGCCCACGCCCAGCGCCAGCACGGCTGCTGCCAGCAACAGGAAGCCAGGGCGACGTAGGCTGGCCCGCCAGGAACGCCAGATTTCGGCAAGCAGAATCGGCATGACCCTTACTCCCCTCGCAACGCTTGCATCGGCGCCACGCACATCGCACGCCATGCCGGCAACAGGCAGGCGGCGAGGCCGGCGACCGCAAGCACCGCGCATACCCAGCCGACGATCAGCGGCTCGAAGCGGATCACCGCCGCCGACTCCACGACACCGCGCAGCCACCCCATCAGCAACCAGCCGGCGCCCACGCCGAGAGCCAGTCCCAGCAGTACCTGGAACAACCCCGTGCGGATCACCAGGCGCCCCAATTGCAGCGGTGCCGCGCCCAATGCGAGGCGCACGCCGAACTCACGCTGTCGCGCCGCCACGGCCACCGCCATCACGGCGTACATGCCGGCAGCGGCGAGCAGCAAGGCCATCAACGCGAACAGGCCGACCAGCAGCAGATCCAGCCGCACGGGTTCAGTCGTGCCGCGGGCGATATCCGCCAGGCTGCGCAGATTGGCGATCGGCTGCCGCGGCGCGATCTCGGCCACCGCCGCGCGCACCGCAGCGCGATAGTCGCCCGGCCTGCCGTGCGTGCGCAGCGCGAAGCGCAAGGGCATGAAGTCGCGAATCATGCCCATGACGATGTCGGGCACCTGCGCCAGCGGCACATAGACCATCGGCAGGGCGGCCCGCATGGGGCCGGACTGGCGCGTGTCGCCCACCACGCCGACGACACGCATGACGGGATTGCCGGCGGTACCGAACGTCATTTCCAGCGTCTTGCCCAGGGCATTGCCGCCGAGATAAGCGCGCGCGTACGCCTGGTTGACCACGGCCACGGCTTCACCGCCCGCGCCGTCGGCCTGCTCGAAGCCGCGCCCGCTGCGCAGCGGAATGCCGAAGGCGGCAAAGTAACCGGGACTGACGCCGCGATATTCCACGGAATCGGCTTCGCCACCGGGCGCGCGCAGCGGCATATTGAGCTGATCGCCAACCGGCAAATTGGTGCCGGCGGCGACATCCACAACGCCGGGTTCGGCGCGCAGCCGATCGAGCAGGCGCCGGCTCAATTGCTGCACCGAGGGCACATCGGGATAGTCGGCCTTGATCGGCGCGAGCTCGAACGTCAGCACGTCATGCGTGGAAAAGCCCAGCGGGGTTTGCGTCGCATCGCGCAAGGCATGCAGGAACAATCCCGCTCCGCACAGCAGCATCGTGGCCAGGGTCACTTGCACCACCACCAGCGCCTTGCCCAGAAGGCCGCCATGCCGGCCGACGCCATTGCGGCCACCTTCGCGCAGTTCGTCGATGGTGGTGGCCGCACGGCCACGCCACAGCCCCAGCAATGCGGACAGCAGTGCGCCAGCCACGCCGACCGCCAATGCCACGCCCCAGGACAGGCAGCCCGTCACCCTCACCGCATCCGCCTGCCACTCTGCCGGCATGAATCCGTGCAAGGCATCCAACCCCAGGCTGGCCAGGACCATGCCTGCCACCGCACCAATCAGGCCGACCAGCACCCCTTCCGCGAGTGCAGGCCACGCAAGGCGCATCGCCGGCGCGCCCAGGGCCGCGCGCACGGCAACGTCGTGGGCGCGTGCCAGCGCCCGCAGCACCATCAGGTTGACGAGGTTGACGAAGGCGATCAGCAGTACGAACAAGGCGCTGACCATGAACATCGACAGTACCCGACGCGACGTCTCTTGCAGGCCCGCACGCAGGTCGATGGCGTCGTAGCGCGTGCGCAGACCCGCCTCGCCCTGACTCCCGCCGATCGCGGCATACATCGCATGCAGGCGCGTGGCGACCTCGGCGCTCAGCGCACCCATGCTGGCGCCAGGCTCCATCCGCGCCACCGCAAGGTAATTGGTGCCATCGTCGCGCGACTGGGCGGGCAACGCCGCCGGCAGCAACAGATCCGGATCGCCCGGCAAATCGAAGCTGACAGGCAGCACGCCGACGATGGTGTACGCCTTGCCCTCCAGCGGCAGGTTGCGGCCGATCACATGTGCGTCGCCGGCGTAGCGGCGCTGCCACAGCCCATGCGAAAGGATTACTGCCTTCGGTCCGTGCAGGCTGTCTTCGGCGGCGTCGAAATTCCTTCCCATCGCCAGACGCACGCCCAGCGTCGGCAACAAGCCTCGATCCACCTCCAGCGCCTGGATCTGTTCCGGCTCGCCGTCACCGGTAACGTTGGCCGGCGTCAGGCCAGCCTTGAGCAGACCCATCGAACTGACCCCGGAAAGCGCTTGCAGATGCTGGTACTGCAGCGGCGAAACCTGCCGGTTCAGGCCATGGCGCCCCAGGCTCGCCAGTTGCGCAGGCTGCGCGTACGGCAACGGTTTCAGCAGCACCTGGTCGATCAGCGCGAACACCGCCACCGTGGCGCCGATGCCCAGCGCCAGCACACCGCTGGACAGCAACAGGAACCCTGGCCGACGCAGGCTGGCCCGCCAGGAACGCCAGATTTCGACGAGCCAGATGTTCATGCAGCCATCTCCATGCGCAGGTGGTCCGTGGTGCCTGGGTGGCGCTGTGCCCGGCGTGGCGTTGCGGATTCCATGGGCTAGTCTCCCTGCAGGACGCGCATGGGCTGGATCCGGCCCGCGCGGATGGCGGGGACGAGGCAGGCAAGCAGGCCGAAGGCCAGCAGCAGCAGGCAGACGCCGCCCGCGACCCACGGGCCGAACCTCGCGTCCGAGCCGAGCTGCGCGAACGAGGCCTGGAACACGCGCGGGAAAGCGGCCGCCAGGACCAGCCCCAGCGCCAGGCCGGCCGCGATCTGGGCCATCCCGCCGCGCAGCACCAACGCCGCCAGTCGCAAGGGCGACGCGCCAAGAGCGGAGCGCACGCCCAGCTCGTGTTCGCGCGCCGCCACCGCGACCGACATCACCGCGTACAGGCCGGCCCCGGCGAGCAGCAGCGCCATCGCCGCAAACACGCCGCAGGCCCAGATGCCGGTCTGCGCGCCACTTGTCGCTTCGTCGACGATCGAGCGCATGCTGCGCACCTGCGCGACGGGCTGCTGCGGCGCCACCGCGGCGACGATCTCGCGCAAGGCCTTGCCGTAGCCGGCGACGTCGCCGCGCACACGCAGGGCGAAGTGCATCGATACGACACTGCGGAAGCGGGCCATGAGCGCGTCGGGCATCTGTGCCAACGGCACGTAAAGCTCCGCAGGCGCCGGATGCGGACCCTGCCGCGGATAGGTGTCGTCGACCACGCCCACGATGCGTGCCGTCCACGATTTGCCCGGATGAATCGTGTCCTCCATCTGCACCTGCCGGCCCAGCGCATGGCCGCCATACATCCGCTCGGCCATGGTCTGGCCGATGACCGCCACCGCCTCGCCGCCTTGCCGGTCCTCCCGCGTGAACAGGCGGCCGCGCTGCAGGTGGACGCCGAACAGCCGGAAGTAGTCCGTGCCCACGGCGCGATAGAGCGCGAACCCGGGTTCGTCGCCCGGCGCATGCGCGGCCACGCCGAAGGAGTCGAGAAAACCACCCACCGGCAGGCTGGTGGCGGCGGCGGCATCGAGCACGCCGGGCAACTGCCGCATGCGTTCGACGAGTCGCTGCGACAGGGCCGTCACTGCTCGCACATCGGGATAGTCGGCCTGCACCGGGGCCAGCGCGACCGTGGCCACGTTGCTGTCATCGAATCCCCACTGCGCGCGCGCATCGTCCCAGGACTTGCGCAGGAAGATCCCGCAGGCGCACAGCAGCACCACCGTCAGCGTCACCTGCGCGGTCACCAGTACGCGGTTGACCCGCCCCCGGTAATGCGTGCCGCCGCTGCGTCCGCCTTCGCGCAGCTCGTCGAACGAGGCGATGGCGCGGGCGCGCCACAGGCCAAGCGCGGCGGACGCCAATGTCGCCAGCAGCGATACCAGCAGCACCAGCAGCAGCGTATGCCCCCCCAAATGCACCTCGCCGCCCGTGACCTCCGGTGGAATGACTGCACCCAGCAGCTTCACGCCCGCCAACGCCAGCAGCCCGCCAAGGCCGGCACCGAGCAGGCCGACCAGCACGCCTTCGGCCAGCACCGGCACACCCAGGCGCCAGTGCCACGCGCCCATGGCGCTGCGCACCGCCATGTCGCGCTGACGCGCCAGCGCGCGCAGCAGCATCAGGTTGGCCTCGTTCACCAGGGCGACCAGCAGCACCAGCAGCGCGCTTGCCTGGAACAGCACCAGCACGTGGGTACCCTGCACATGCAGGGCGGCGTGGTAGTCGCTGGCGCCGAAGCGGACGTGCTCGCTGCGGCTCGCACCGGAGCGGGCCGCTTCCACACGCAGTCGCGCATCGACCTGCGCGCCCACCGCAGCCGGGGCGGCGCCATCGGCCAGACGGGCAATCGCCAGGTAGATCGGCTCATCGCTGGCCCCGCCAGGCTCCGGCACGGCCGGCAGCATGATGTCGCCCCCGGTGCCCGCGGCGACGAAGGACTCGGGCAACACGCCGATGATGGTGTGCGGCGTGCCTTCGACTTTCATGGTCTGGCCGATCACCGCCGGATTGCCCGCGTACTGGCGCTCCCAGAAATCGTGGGTGAGCATGACCACCGGCAGCCCGTGCGGACTGTCCTCGCCCGCATCGAAGTTGCGCCCGAGCTGCGGCCGCATGCCTAGCGTGGGCAACAGGCTGTGATCGGCGTAGGTCGCCTCCACCCTTTGCGGCACGCCATTGCCCACGATGTTGACCGTGGGCGTGGCGTACGCGAGCAGGCCGATCGAGCGCACGCCATCCAGTTTCTGCAGCGCCGCGTACTGCCTTGCGGAAACCCGCGGCGGCCACCCGGGCGACAACCTGCCCACGGCCATCAGCCGCGACGCCTGCGGCAGCGGCAGGGGCTTGAGCAGCACCTGGTCGACCAGGTTGAACGCAACGGCGCTGGACCCCACGCCCAGCGCCAGCACACCGGCAGCCAGCAGCAGGAAGCCGGGCCGGCGCAGGCTGGTCCGCCATGCGCGCCAGATTTCGGCGAGCCAGACGCTGATCGGCGCGATGTTCACGCACCTACCTCGATGCGCTGGCCGATCAGCGCGTCGAGGCGCGATTCGTCCTCGCGGCGCAGGCGGTCGTAGGTTTCCTCGTCCACCACGCGGCCGTCGAACAGGCGCACCTTGCGCTGGGCGAGTTCGGCGTAGCGCGCGTCGTGGGTGACCATGCAGATGGTGGCGCCGCCCTTGTGCAGCTCGTCGAGCAGGGCCATCACCGCCTCGCCGTTGCGCGAGTCGAGGTTGCCGGTGGGCTCGTCGGCGAGCAGGATCGCCGGCTTGCCGACCAGCGCGCGCGCCACCGCCACGCGCTGCTGCTGGCCGCCGGAGAGCTGCGCAGGGTAGTGGCGCATGCGGTGCGCCATACCCACGCGCTCCAGCGCTTCCTGCACGCGGGCGCGGCGCTCGGCGGCGTCGATGCCGCCGCGGTAGGTGAGCGGCAGCTCCACGTTTTCCTCGACGGTGAGGTCGCCGATCAGGTTGAAGGCCTGGAAGATGAAGCCGATCTCGGCGTTGCGGATGCGCGCGCGCTGCGCGGCGTTGAGCGCGGCGACATCGTGGCCGTTCAGCACGTAGCTGCCGGAGCTGGCGGTATCGAGCAGGCCGAGGATCGACAGCAGGGTGGTCTTGCCGCAGCCGGACGGGCCAGAAATGGAGACGTACTCGCCGCGCTCGATGCTGAGGTGCACCTCGCTGAGCGCGTGGGTTTCCACCTCGTCGGTCTGGAACACCTTGCGCAGGTCCTTGAGGGTGATGACGTTGGCGGCGTTGGTCATGGCGCTGTCCATTAGAGGAAAAGTCATAGGCGGTTGTCTCCCGACCGTCATTCCGGCGAAGGCCGGAATGACGGCGAGGTACGAATGGAGCGGTCGCGGTTTTTCAAACGGCTGTCCATGTGCTCACTTCAAGCGGATGCGATCGTATTTGTCCCACTGGCTGGTGTCGGAAAGGATCACCCGGTCGCCGGCTTTCAGGCCACGCAGGATCTGCACGCGGTCCACCGAGGCGGCGCCGATGCGCACCGGCACGCGCGTGGCAGTGTCGCCAGCCGGGTCAAGGCGGAACAGGCTGAGGTCGGTGTCGGCCTGGGCCAGCGCGGGGCGGCCCACCGAGAGCACGTCGTGCAGCTGCGCGATCAGGATGCGGCCGTCCACGGAGAGGTCGGGCCGCGCGCCGGGCGGCAGCTTGCCGGTGAGCGCCACGTCCACCTGCACGCTGCCGTTGCGCACGGCCGGGTCGATGCGTTCCACCTTGCCGTCGACCAGGCCATTGTGCGTGTCCACGCTCACCGGCATGCCCATCGCCACGTCCTTGGCCTGCACCTCCGGCACCTGCAGGCGCGCGATCAGCACGTCGGGCCGGGCCACCCGTGCGAGGTTGGCGCCAGCGGCGACCTGGGCGCCTTCCTGCACCGCCACTTCCTGCAGCACGCCGGCGATGCCGGCCTTCACCTGCAAGGCATCGGCCTGGCGCTGGCGCAACTGCAGGTTGCTCTGCTGCTGCATCAGCGCGGCCTGTACCGCGTCGAGCTGCGCCTTCATGCTGGCGGCGAACGTGGCCACGCGCTGCTGTTCGATATCGCTGCGCTCCTTGAGCTGGGCGAGCGCAATCTGGCCCTGCTCGAACTGCACGCGCGGGATCAGGTGTTCTTTCGCCGCGATGGTGTCGGCATCGGCCTTGACCTTGGCCGAGGCGTAGTCGGACTGCGCCTGCGCGAGGGCGGAGCGCTGGTCGAGCAGTTGCGATTCCAGCTCCGCGCGCTTGGCGGCGACGTCGGCCTGCGCCGCGGCCACCTGCGCCTGCGCGTTGCGCAGCGCGTCCTCGGTCTGCGGATCGCTGAGCTGCATCAGCACGGTGTCCGGCTGCACCTGCGTACCCTGCCAGACGAGGATCTTTTCCACCTGCGCCGGCGTAGACGCGGCCAGCCAGCGGATCTCGCGCGGCACCAGGGTACCGGTGGCGCGCACCTCGCGCAGCATGTCGCCCTGTTGCACGGCATCGATCCACAGGCTGCCGCGATCCGCCACGGGCAAGGCCGGGCCCAGCCGCCACACCAGCACGGCCAGCACGGCCACGGCCAGCGCAGCGCCGCCCACCATCAGCCGCAGGCGGCGGCGCTTGCGGATGCCATAGATCGGGTTCGCGATATCCATGGCCCATGCATGGCAAGTCGCGTGCCAACCCGGCATGGACGGCGGAACCGCGCCCGATCAAGGCCCGTGGCCGGCGCGCAGCGCGCGCGGCACGGCGATCCGTCCGCCTGCGTACCGGGCTGTCCGCAAACGGACGCGCCTGGCGGAACCCGCAGGCTCTGAGAGCCTGTTTACGATCTCTGCGTGGCCCGCGCCGGGAGCTGTTTGCGCGCAGGCCAAGGAAGAAGGAGGAAGTGGACGTCCGTCCACGACCGAGCGATGACGCCGGGATGCGGGCAAACAGACCCAGCCCCGGAAGTGACAGGTGCTTGGGTTGGCTTGCTGTGGCCGCCATGCAGCAGCGCTCGGCTTGACCTGCCGGCCAGGCAGGCGCTGCGCCACCCGCTACCACCTGGCGGCCACAGCAAGCCAACGCGAGCTACGCAGAGATCGTAAACGGGCTCTTAGCCGGTATTTTCCAGGCCCTGCGCCACGCCATTCACGCAGGCCACCAGCGCGCGCAGCAGGCTGTCGTCCTCGCGCTCGCCGCTGCGCCAGCGGCCGAGCAGGTCGACCTGCAGCAGGCTCATCGGGTCGATGTAGGGGTTGCGCAAGCGGATCGAGGCGGCGAGGCGCGGCTCGCCCTGCAGCAATTCCCCCGCCCCCTTGAGCCTCAGCAGGCCATCCCGCGTGCGTTCGAACTCGGCGCGCAGCAGTGCGAAGAACGGCTCGTGCAGGTCGCCGGCAAGGCGCGAGAACGCCTCGGCGATGGCGAGGTCGCACTTGGCCAGCACCATCTCCACGTCGGCCAGCGCATTGGCGAAGAATGGCCAGTCACGCGCCATCTCGGCCAGCGCCGCCTCGCCGTACTCGGCCACGCCCCACTCCAGCGCGCTGCCCAGGCCGTACCAGCCGGTGAGGATGGAACGGCATTGTGTCCAGGCGAACACCCAGGGGATGGCGCGCAGGTCTTCCACGCCACGCATGCTGCGCCGGCGCGAAGGACGCGAACCCAGCGCCATGCGCTCGATCACGTCGATCGGCGTGGCGCTGCGGAAATAGTCCACGAAGCCCTCGCGCTCGACCAGCGCGCGGTAGGCCTGCCGGCTGCGCGCGGACAGCGCGTGCATGTGTTCGCGCCACAGGCCTTCGCGCGATTCCTCCTCGCGCGGACGCAGGCTGGCGCGCAGCACCGCGCCCACGGTCTGCTCCAGGTTGCGCAAGGCCAGCGCGCGGATGCCGTATTTGCGGTGGATCACCTCGCCCTGCTCGGTGACACGCAGCACACCGGCGACCGAACCCCTCGGCGAGGACAGCAGCGCCGGCGTGATGCGTGCGCCGCCGCGGCTGGCCGAGCCGCCACGGCCGTGGAAGAAGGCCAGCGCGATGCCGTACTCGCGCGCCACCTCCAGCAACTCCACCTGGGCGCGCTGCAAACCCCAGCGCGAGGCCAGCGTACCGCCGTCCTTGCAGCTGTCGGAATAACCCAGCATCACCCACTGGCGGTCGCCGCGTACGGCGAGGTGGTCGCGGTACAACGGATCGTCCAGCAACGCGCGCAGCGTGGCCGGTGCGTTCTTGAGGTCGTCGATGGTTTCGAACAGCGGGGCGATGTCCAGGGGGACCACCGTGCTTTCCTTCTCCCCTTCGGGGAGAAGGTGGCCCGAAGGGTCGGATGAGAGGTGGGTGCTTGCGATAACGTGGCTAGTACGACTCGCACCAACGACAGCATTCGGCAAGCTCGACCCCTCACCGCGGCCCTCTCCCCTCCGGGGAGAGGGAGCAAGCAGCCCGCCGTGCCGCGCCAGCGCCAGCACCGCCAGCACGTCGGCGGCAGAGCGCGCCATGCTGATGATGTAGAGGCCGGTGGCCGCGGTGCCGTAGCGCTGGCGCGCGTCGCGCAGGGTGGCGAACACCGCGCGCAGCGAGGCGGCCACGCTGTCCTCGCTGGCGGCGAAGTCGCGCTCGCCGCGCAGGCAGGCATGCAGCGCGGCGACGCGCTCGTCCACCGTGCGTGCGGTCCAGTCGGCATCGCCGAGCAGGGCCGCCAACGCGTCGTCGTGCACGCGCGAGTCCTGGCGCACGTCGAGCCTGGCGAGATGGAAGCCGAAGGTGCGCACGCGCCAGACCAGCCGCTGCACCGCATAGGCGCCCGCGTGCAGGCCGCGGTGGTCGACCAGGCTGGCGGCAATCAGCGCGAGGTCGTCGCGCAATTCGTCGGCGGAGGCATAGCCTTCCGGGTGACCGTTCTCGTGAGTGGCTTCCAGCCGCGCGCCGATCACCGCAAGCAGGCTGCGGTAAGGCATGTCCGCGTAGCGCGGGCGGATGCGCGCGGCGGCCTGCGGATAACGTTCGCGGCAATCGTCCAGTCGCCGGCGCAGGCGCGGATCGACCTGCACCCGGCCGTCGGTCTGGCTGAGCAGGCGCGCCAGCGCGGCGACGTCGGCGATGTAGCGGTCCAGCACCTGCGTGCGCTGGCTGGCGAGGCTGGCGGCGATGGTGTCGGCGCCCACGTTGGGGTTGCCGTCCATGTCGCCGCCCACCCAGGTGGCGAAAGCGAGCAGGCGCGGCAACGGCGCGGCCACGCCGTACACCGCCTGCAAGGCATCGGCCAGCGCTTCATACAGCGCGGGCACGATGCGGTAGATCGGGTCGGCGAGGTAGAAGCCCACATGGTCGCGCTCGTCCTGCACGCTGGGGCGCACCGGCGAGGCCTCGGCGGTCTGCCAGCCGGCGGCGAGCGCCATGTGGATGCGCGCCTCGTCCTCGCCGCACTCCTGCGGCGTGCGACCGGCATCGAAGCCGTCGACCAGGGCGCGCACGATCGCCTGCTCCTTTTCCAGCAGCGAGGCGCGCACCGCCTCGGTGGGGTGCGCGGTGAACACCGGTTCCACCTGCAGGCGCAGCAACAGGCCCAGCAGCTCGTCCGCGCTCACGCCCTGCGCCTTGAGGCGGCCCAGCACGTCGCGCAGCGACTCCGGCTGCGCTGCGCCGCCGGCGCGCTGGTAGTCGCGGCGGCGGCGGATGCGATGCACGCGCTCGGCGATGTTCACCGCCTGGAAATACGTGGCGAAGGCGCGCGCCAGCGCTTCGGCATGCGCGGTGTCGAGCCCGGCCAGCGGATCGGCCAGCCCGGCCAGCGGCGCTCCCTCCTGGCGGCGCGCGATGGCGGCGGTGCGCACACGCTCCACCTCGTCGAGAAAGGCCGGCGCCACCTGCTCGGCCAGCATGCGGCCGACCAGCGCACCCAGTTTGCGCACATCCTCGCGCAGCGGGGCATCGGGCATGGCGGGCTCGGGACTGCGGGTGGCGTTCATCACGACGGCATCGGCTCGCAGGAGGCGGAACCCCAAGCCTAGCGCATGCGCGACACATTTGCTGCAATGCCGCAAAACCCTTCGACCGGCCCGCGCCCGGACACGCCGGAGGCATGCCGGTGACCGCGCCGCTATAATCGGCCCTTCCCGTCGAGGGGCGCTGCGACCGTGGGTGCATGCGGATCCGTCCGCAACAGCCTGCACATCGCCAATGATGTGCAGACGCTTCACCTGAACGGCCAGGCTCGACGGCATTCTTCTGGAACGGCGCCCGGTTTGTCCCCACCAGAACCGGAGCAGCACATGAACGCCGCACTCAAAGAAAGCAGCCACGACTACAAGATCCGCGACATCGGCCTCGCCGATTTCGGCCGCAAGGAACTGGACATCGCCGAGCACGAGATGCCCGGCCTGATGGCGATCCGCCGCAAGTACGCCGCCGCCAGGCCGCTCCAGGGCGTGCGCGTCACCGGCTCGCTGCACATGACCATCCAGACCGCGGTGCTGATCGAGACGCTGAAGGACATCGGCGCCGACGTGCGCTGGGCCTCGTGCAACATCTTCAGCACGCAGGACCACGCCGCCGCCGCCATCGCCAAGACCGGCACGCCGGTGTTCGCGTGGAAGGGCGAGACGCTGGAGGAATACTGGGACTGCACACTGGACGCGCTGTCCTTCCCCGACGGCAAGGGCGGCTTCCTCGGCCCGCAGCTGGTGGTGGACGACGGCGGCGACGTGACGCTGCTGGTCCACAAGGGCTACGAGCTGGAAAAGGGCGACGAGAGCTGGGTCAACGGCCCCTCCGGCAGCCACGAGGAACAGGTGATCAAGAACCTGCTGAAGCGCGTCGCCAAGGAGCGCCCCGGCTACTGGACCCGCGTGGTCGCCGACTGGAAGGGCGTCTCCGAGGAAACCACCACCGGCGTGCACCGCCTGTACCAGCTCGCCGAGGCCGGCAAGCTGCTGGTGCCGGCGATCAACGTCAACGACTCGGTGACCAAGAGCAAGTTCGACAACCTGTACGGCTGCCGCGAATCGCTGGCCGACGGCCTGAAGCGCGCGATGGACGTGATGCTGGCCGGCAAGCTGGCGGTGGTCTGCGGCTACGGCGACGTCGGCAAGGGCTGCGCGCACTCGCTGCGCGCCTACGGCGCCCGCGTGGTGGTCACCGAGATCGATCCGATCAACGCGCTGCAGGCGGCGATGGAAGGTTTCGAGGTCAACACTGTCGAGAGCACGCTGGGCCGCGGCGACATCTACGTCACCACCACCGGCAACAAGGACGTGATCCGCCTGGAGCACATGCAGGCGATGAAGGACCAGGCCATCGTCTGCAACATCGGCCACTTCGACAACGAGATCCAGGTCGACGCGCTGAACGCCTCGGGCGCCGAGCGCCTCAACATCAAGCCGCAGGTGGACAAGTACACCTTCAAGCACGGCGGCAGCATCTTCCTGCTCGCCGAAGGCCGCCTGGTGAACCTGGGCTGCGCCACCGGCCATCCCAGCTTCGTGATGAGCAACAGCTTCTCCAACCAGACGCTGGCGCAGATCGACCTGTGGGCGAACAAGGATGCGTACACCGCCAAGGTCTACATCCTGCCCAAGAAGCTGGACGAGGAAGTCGCGCGCCTGCACCTGGAGAAGATCGGCGTGAAGCTCACCACGCTCAGCGCCGAACAGGCCGCCTACCTCGGCGTGCCGGTGGAAGGTCCGTACAAGGCGGAGCACTACCGCTACTGAGCGGTGCGTTGGCTGTGGGTGGACTCGAATCGGGCGCCTTGCGGCGCCCGATTCTTTTCTAGCCACGACAACTCACGACTGCGCGGACGATACGGACCCAAGTGCAGCCACCCGCTCCGCCACGACCTGTGCCGTGCGGATAAGTGCCTCAACCAGCGCCTCGTCCACTTCCAGATCGCCCTCGTACTCGGCCAGGTTGCGCTTTCGATGGGCCTGGTCCAGCACGCGCCATTGCGCCGCGGGCAAGGCCAGTGTGTGGCTCAGGCACTGGAAAACCTGGTAGCGGTTTTCCGAGCGGTAGCCGTGCCAACGCAGGGCGGCCAGCGACAAGGCATGCGCGGCGTTGTAGGCGAGATCGAAGCGGCTTTCCAGGTTCAGCGCGGCGTTCTTCGCATCGGCCAAGCGCACCAGCCCGGAACGCACCAAGCCACCGAACTCGGCCTGTGCCGGCGGTTCGACTTTCAACTGGCCGATGCGGACGAGATTATCCAGCGGCGACGAAGTCATCCTTGTTCCCCACCAGAGCGAGGGTCTCCCCGGCCAGCAGCTTGACCAGGAAGGGGTTGCGTCCCTGCAAACGTTTGTCGAATTCGCCGCGAGTGTACAGCGTGGGGCTCACCGCCCGTCCGAGTTGCGCCTCAGCCGGCGCAAGCGCGGCATAGACCTGCTCCAGCGTCAGCGTGTCGGAGACCAGCAGCAGATCGAAGTCGCTGCGCGCAGTGTCGCGACGTGCAGCCACGGATCCGTACAGCAAGGCCAGCTGAAGTTCGGTGGCGATGGTCGAGAGCGCATGGCGCAAGGTGTCCGCCGGACCGAGCATCTTGGTGGCGATTCCGCACAGCTCGGCGAAGACCGGCGCCGCAGGGTTGGCCTGGTAGTGCTTGCGGTTGCCCAACTCAGTCTGCACGACCAAGCCGCTGTCGCGCAGTCGCAGCAGCTCACGTTGTACTGCGCCGGAGCCGCTGCCGGCCAGGTCGATCAGTTCCTTGGTGAAGAAACTGCGTTCCGGCTGGCCAAACAGCAGGGCCAACACGCGCTGCTGGGTGGCGCTGAACAGCGCGTCGGCGATGCTGGTGCGGGCGGATGCAAAGCGGCTCAACGCAGGCTTGCGCGTGCGTTCGATGGCTCGCTTGACGGTCTTTGTACCCATTTTGGGTAAAAATATACCCAATTTGAGTAAGTGGCAAATCCCGCGCCGCTGACCTATGGCCCTATGGCGATCGGGCCGCTACGGCCGCCAGTTCGCGTTACTTTCCCAGAACGCCACGCTGCGCCGGTACGCCTCGCGGTCCAGCGGCACGCCGGAGCCGCCCTCTTCCACGCCCAGCGCGTTGCGCATCATGGTGATCGGCGCCATCGGGATCTCCTCAGGCTCCATGGTGTAGAGGCAGCCGACGATGCCCCATTCGGCGTCGATAGCCTCGCCTTCCTTCGCCAGTTGCTCGCGGCTGTAGAGGATCACCAGCAGCCAGTTCGCCACCGGCGGTTGCACACCCTCGAACCAGCGCACCAGCACCGGCAGCTCGGCCCTGGTGCGCGCCTCGTAGGCGCAACGCAACTGGTGGCGATTGGCGTCGGTGATCGGCACGGTGAGGCAGCGCGTGGAAGTCCAGTTGCGGTGCACGTGCAGCTGGCAGAACGGCGCGTAGCCATCGAGCACCTTGAACGGCGCCTCGTCGTTGAGGCGTTGCTGGAAAGTCTCGGGCGTGCAGTCCTGGATGGTGTTGCCGCGCGGCTCGCGCGGGAACAGGCGGGCACGCGCGAAAGGTGTGAGGACGATGGACATGGCGCAGCCGGTCGGGAAGGGGCATCAGCCTAGCGCATGCCGCAAACCGGCCTTTTCGCGGCCCGGCGCACAGCCGGCATTTGGACGTCTATCTTTTCATCGCGATGAACGTATAAAATGATGCGGAGAACCCGCGAAGGACTCCCATGCCCGCCATCAGCCTCGAATTCTTCCCGCCCAAGACCGACGAGCAACGTGCCCAGCTGGACCAGGCCGCGCAGGTGCTGAAGGCCTGGCAGCCCGAGTACGCATCGGTGACCTTCGGCGCCGGCGGTTCCACGCTGAGCTACACCGGCGACACCGTGGCGCACCTGCATTCGGTGCACGGCCTCGCGGTGGCGCCGCACCTGTCCTGCATGGGCGGCACGCGCGCCGAGATCCGCGCGCTGCTCGACGGCTACAAGGCCGCCGGCTACCGCCGCATCGTGGCGCTGCGCGGCGACCTGCCCTCCGGCATGGCCAGCGCGGGCGACTTCCGCTACGCGGCCGAGCTGGTGAGTTTCATCCGCGAGCACAGCGGCGACCACTTCCATATCGAGGTGGCGGCGTATCCGGAAATCCACCCGCAGGCCGACGACGCCCATGCCGACCTGCACCACTTCAAGGCCAAGGTGGACGCCGGCGCGAATGGCGCGATCACCCAGTACTTCTTCAACCCGGACGCGTATTTCCGTTTCGTGGACGACGTACACCGGCTCGGCGTACGGGTGCCGATCGTGCCGGGCATCATGCCGATCGCGAACTACACGCAGCTGAAGCGCTTCTCCGACGCCTGCGGCGCGGAGATCCCGCGCTGGATCGCCAAGCGCATGCAGGCGCACGGCGACGATGCCGCCTCGGTGCGCGTGCTGGGCGCGGAAGTGGTGGCGCAACTGTGCCGCCGGCTGCTGGACGGCGGCGCACCGGGCCTGCACTTCTACACGCTGAACCGCGCCAGGGCCACGCGCGCGGTGCTGGAACAACTGGACTGAAACCCCGCCGGGAAACCGCGGGGCAGCGGGTTCACGGGGCCAGCGCGGGCCAACCGGGGACATGTCCTGCCCGGCCGGCCCGCGACTGCCCAAAGCCGCTCCGATTCACGGATGACGCAAGGCACCGTGGTTATGCTGCCGCGATGCGTGCACCTGCCCTGGCCCTGCTCCTGCTGCTTTCACTGCTGGCCTGCGCGTTGCCGGCGCGTGCGCAGGATGCGATCCATCACTGCGTGGACGCACAAGGCAACCCGGTGTTCACCGACCAGCCCTGCGCAAGCCAGCACGCCACCCCGGTGCAGGCGCCGGCCGCCGCAAGCGCCGCCGCCCCCGGCCTGCCGATCCCCCTGCAGCGTTGCGCCAGCACGGCGGCGGGACTGCGCCAGCGCGTGATCGACGCTTTCGCCGCGCGCGATCCCAACCGGCTGGCCGGGTTGATGCTGTGGCACGGCTACGGCCACGTGTCGGCCGTCGACGACATCCGCGCGCTGGCCCGGCTGGTGCGGCAGCCCTTGCTGGAGATCCACTTCGGCGACGATCCGGGCGACGATCCCGGCTCCTCCGCCGACAACGGCGCCGACGCGCTGCGGTTGCGCACCCTCGGCGACGACGACGCGCGTTTCGCGGTCGTCCGCCAGGCCGGCTGCCTGTGGCTGCGCTACGGCGGCTGAGCATTCTTGTTGCGCCGCAAATATCGGTGCGCGGGGGGCGGGATTATCATGGGCAGTCCCCAACGGAGATTTGCCATGGCGCAGCAGTACCCCGAATGGATCTGGCAGAACGGCGCGATCAAGCCGTGGGCCGAAGCCACCACCCACGTGATGTCGCACGCACTGCACTACGGTTCCTCGGTGTTCGAGGGTATCCGCAGCTACGCCACGCCCGACGGCGCGGCGATCTTCCGCCTCACCGACCACCTTGCCCGCCTGTACCACTCGGCCAAGATCTACGACATGACGCTGCCGTACACGCGCGACGAGCTCGCTGCGGCCTGCCGCGAGGTGGTGAAGAAGAACGGCCTCGCCGCTTCCTATCTGCGCCCTGTCGCATGGCGCGGCCTGGGCGGTTTCGGCCTCTCCGCCGAGACGCCGATCGACATGGCCGTGGCCGCCTGGCCGATGGGCCCCTACCTGGGCCCGGAGGCGCTGGAGACCGGCATCACCGCCTGCGTGTCGAGCTGGCAGCGCTTCGCCCCCAACACCATCCCGGCCGGCGCCAAGGCCGGCGGCAACTACCTCTCCGGCCAGCTGATCGCGCGCGAGGCGCGCCGTCTCGGCTTCGGCGAGGGCATCGCGCTGGCCTCCACCGGACTGCTCAGCGAAGGCGCGGGCGAGAACATCTTCCTGGTGTTCGACGGCGTGCTGCACACCACGCCCGCCAGCGCCTCCATCCTCACCGGCATCACCCGCCACTCGCTGATCGCGCTGGCGCGCGAAGACGGCATCGAGGTGGTCGAGCGCGACATCCCGCGCGAGTACCTCTACCTCGCCGACGAGGTGTTCATGTGCGGCACCGCCGCCGAAGTCACCCCGATCCGCGCCATCGACGGCAAGCAGATCGGCGCCGGCAAGGCCGGCCGCGTCACCCGCCGCCTCCAGGAACTGTACTTCGGCCTGTTCAACGGCAAGACCAACGACCAGTGGGGCTGGCTGGAACCGGTCTGAGTTTGCTTTTAAGCCCCTCTCCCGCAAGCGGGAGAGGGGCGGGGCAAAGCGAGCCGCTATCATGTGCGGATGACCGACACCGCATCCGCCCTTCCCGCCATCCGCCTGAAATCCGACCGTGCGCCCGGCCACCCCTGGGTGTGGTCGGCGCAGGTGCACAAGCCGGAGGAACGCATCCCGCCGGGCAGCGTGGTGGACGTGGTGGACGCGAAGGGCCGCTTCGCCGGCCGCGGCTTCTGGAACGGCCACGCGCGCATCGCGCTGCGCCTGCTCACCGCCGATCCCGCCGAAACGATCGACGCGAACTGGATCGCCGCGCGCATAGCCCGCGCGGTGCGGCTGCGCCGCGAGCTGCTGGAGCTGGACAAGGCCACCGACGCCTGGCGCGTGGTGCACAGCGAAGGCGACGGGCTCAGCGGCCTGATCGTGGACCGTTATGCCGACATCCTGGTGGTCGAATACTTCGCCGCCGGCATGTGGAAGTTCCGCGACGCGATCCGCGACGCGCTGCTGGCGCACTTCCCCGGCGCGCGCCTCTACGGCTTCGCCGAAACGCATGTGCAGAAGCAGGAATCCTTCGACTGCCGCGCCAGCGAGCCGCCCGCACCGGTGGCGGTGCACGAACACGGCCTCGCCTTCCACGCCGCGCCCGGCGCGGGACACAAGACCGGCTTCTTCGCCGACCAGCGCGACAACCGCCGGCGCTTCGCCGAGCTGGCGCGCGGCCGCCGCGTGCTCGACCTGTGCTGCAACGCCGGCGGCTTCGCCGTGCACGCGATGGCGGCCGGCGCACGCGAGGCGGTGGGCGTGGACATGGATGCCGGGATTCTCGACATCGCCCGCGCCAACGCCGCTGCGAACAAGCTGACGGTGGACTTCCAGCAGGCCGACATCTTCGACTGGCTGCGCGCCGCGGTGGCGCGCGGCGAGAAATACGACGCGGTGATCCTCGACCCCGCCAAGCTCACCCGCGACCGCAGCAAGGTGTTCGACGCGCTGAAGAAATACTTCGCGATGAACCGCCTCGCGCTCGACGCGATTCCGCCCGGCGGACTGCTGCTCACCTGCTCGTGCACGGGGCTGGTGGGCGAGGCGGACTTCCTGGAGATGCTGCGCCGCGTGGCGCTGAACGCCGGCCGCGAGATCCAGATCCTCGAAGTGCGCGGCGCCGGCGCCGACCACCCGGTGCGCGCCGACGTGCCGGAAAGCCGCTACCTCAAGGCGGTGTTCTGCCGGGTGGAGTGAAGCATCCGCCGTAGGAGCGCAGCCTGTGCGCGATGGCTTTTGCTTCGATCAAGCGTTGACGCAATCGCGCACAGGGTGCGCTCCTACACACACGCCGCGATTCAGGCCCGGCGCGGCAAACGCCCCTTCACCGACGCCGCGTCGAACGGCCCCGCCTCGGCGATCAGGGCGCGCGCCGCATCCACCTGGTCCCAGGTGTTCCACAGCAGCACGCCGCGCACGCGGCCGCGTTCGAGGTAGTACACCACGCCTTCGCGGTACGGCTCGCGCCAGTCCTCCACCACGTCCAGCCGCGTGTCGAGCAGGCCCACCGCCTCGTAGCCGAGATCGAACAGGTCGGAGTAGAAGAACGGCAGCGTGTCGTAGCTGTCGCCTTTGCCGGCCATCGCGCGGCCGGCATGCCGCCCCATGCCGACGGCCGCATCCTCGTGCTCCACGCGCAGGCGCCGGTCCAGTGCGGGGTTGTAGAAGTTGGCGACGTCGCCGGCGGCCCAGATCTCGGGTTCGCTGCTGCGCAGCTGCGCATCGACCACGATGCCGTTGTCCAGCTTGAGGCCCGCCTGTTCGGCCAGCGCGGTATTCGGCGTCACGCCGAGGCCGGCCACCGCGGCCTCCACCCGCAGCAGGCTGCCGTCGGACAGGCCCAGCTCCACGCCGCCGTCGACAGGCCTGCCGCCGGTCACGCGCACGCCGCTGCGCACGTCCACGCCGCGCTGGCGGTAGTAGTCGTCCAGATGGCGCGCGAGGCCGTCGGGGTAGCGGCCCGCGCCGATATGCGCGTCCGGGAACAGCAGGCACACCTTGCAACCGACGCCGCACAGCGAGGCGGCCAGCTCGGCGCCGATGAAGCCGCCGCCGATCACCGCGATATTCGCGCCGGGGCGGGCGAAACGGCGCAGGGCTTCGTAATCGCGCAAGGCGCGGTAATGGATCAGGCGGTCGCCGCCCTCGAACGGCAGCCGCCGCGGCGTGGCGCCGGTGGCAAGCAGCAGGCGGCGGTAGCGGTAGCTGTCGCCCTGGTCGTCGCGCACGACGTGCGCCGCGCGGTCCAGCACCACGACGCGGCGCCCGGTGTACAGCTTCGCGCCGCTGGCCGCGGTGCCCAGGTCGATCCCGGCCACCGTCTTGTCGCCCTTCCACAGCGCCTTGGACAACGGCGGCCGCTGATACGGCGGCGACGTCTCCTCGCCGACCACGGCGACATCCGCTGCGCTGTCGAGCTCGCGGATCGCCTTCGCCGCCGCGTCGGCGGCCATGCCGGCGCCGACGATCAGGTAATCGTGCACATGCTCCATGACCACGCTCCACTGCCGACGGATCCGGCCATCATGCGCGCCCGCGGCGAATGCGATGTGAAGTCGCAAGACCTGCGACGGCAGGACGTACACTGACGCCTGTCGTTCCGCGCGAAACCCGCCCATGCCTGCCAGCGAAATCCTGCTCATCGTCCTCGTCGCGCTCGTGCTGTTGCTGCTGGCCCTGCAACTGGCCCTGCTGCTGCGCAGCCGCGGCGACGCCGGCCTGCATGCGCGGCTGGATACGCTGAAGGACGACAACGAACGCCTGCAGCGCGCGCTGCGCGAGGAACAGCGCAACGGCCGCGAGGAGCTGCAGCAGGGCTTCGAGCGTTTCCGCGGCCACGTCAACGAGCAGCTGGACGGCATGTCGCGCCAGCAGGCCGAGCGCATCGACGGCTTCGGCCAGCGCCTTGATCAGCTCACCGGACGCACCGACGAGGGCCTCAAGGCGCTGGGACAACGCCTCGCCGACGATGCGCACAAAAGCCGCGAGGAACTCGCGCTGGCGCTGAACCGATCCGGCGAGCAGCAACAGGTGCGCCTTGCCGCACTCACCGACCAGACGGGGCAGAGCCTGCAGACGCTGGCCCAGCGCCTCACCGAGGACGCGCGCAAGAGCCGCGAGGAGCTGGCCCTGGCGCTGAACCGCTTCGGCGAACAGCAGCAGCAGCGCCTTACCGCGCTCGGCGCCCAGCACGAACAACGCATGGGCGAGGTGCGCGGCACGCTGGAGGGCCAGCTGAAGACGCTGCGCGAGGACAACGCCGCGCAGCTGGAGAAGATGCGCGCCACCGTGGATGAGAAACTGCAATCCACGCTGGAGGCGCGCCTCGGCCAGTCGTTCCAGCTGGTTTCCGAACGGCTGGAGCAGGTACAGCGCGGCCTGGGCGAGATGCAGAGCCTGGCCACCGGCGTGGGCGACCTGAAGCGCGTGCTGGGCAACGTGAAGACGCGCGGCATCCTCGGCGAGGTGCAGCTGGGCGCCCTGCTCGACCAGTTGCTGACGCCCGAGCAGTACAGGTCCAACCATGCCACGGTGCCGGGCAGCAACGAGCGCGTGGAGTTCGCGCTGCGCATGCCCGGCGCCGACGCCGAGCATCCGGTGTGGCTGCCGATCGACGCGAAATTCCCGCGCGAGGACTACGAACGCCTGCTCGACGCCCAGGAGCGCGCCGACGCCGATGCCGCCGGCCTCGCCGCCGCCGCGCTGGAACGCCGCGTGCGCGAGGAGGCGAAAACCATCCGCGAGAAATACGTGGCGCCGCCGCACACCACCGACTTCGCGATCCTGTTCCTGCCCACCGAAGGCCTGTACGCCGAAGTGCTGCGCCGCCCCGGCCTGTTCGAGGCGCTGCAGCGCGAGCACCGCGTCACCGTGGCCGGGCCGACCACGCTCACCGCGATCCTCAATGCGCTGCAGATGGGTTTCCGCACGCTGGCCATCGAGAAGCGCAGCAGCGAGGTGTGGCAATTGCTGGGCGCGGTGAAGAGCGAGTTCGGCAAGTTCGGCGAGGTGCTGGACAAGGTGAAGAAGAAGCTCGACGAGGCCGGCAAGCACATCGAAGCCACCGGCGTGCGTACCCGCGCGATCACGCGCAGGCTGCGCGACGTGGAATCGCTGCCGGAGCAGGAAGCCGCCGGCCTGCTCGACCATGCGCCCGTCGACGACGACACGACGGATGCCGGCGCATGAACGGGCCACGCCGGCGCCCGCTGGCCGAACACCACCTCAAGCTGGATGCGCTGGCCGGCGAAATGCAATGGCTGTGGAAAGCGCTGCCGCCGCGCCAGCGCCTGATGCTCGGCGTGGCGCACGCGCTGCGCGCGGTGCTGGCCGCCAGCATGGGCTACTTCAGCGCGTCCGCGCTCGGCCTGCAGCAGGGCTACTGGGCCGCGATCACCGCGATCTCGGTGAGCCAGAGCAGCTACGCGGAAGTGCGCAACTCCTCGCGCGACCAGTTCCTCGGCGCGATGATCGGCGGCCTGATCGGCATGGCCGTGGCCACGCTGGGACACGACCATTACCTGACCTACGTGCTGGCGGTGATGATCGGCATGGTGCTGTGCTCGGCCTTCAACCTGGGCGCGGCCGGCCGCATCAGCGGCATCACCACGACCATCATCATGCTGGTGCCGCACCAGGGCGCATTCTGGCAATTCGCGCTGTTCCGGCTGGCCGAAGTCACGCTGGGCGCCGTCGCCGCGCTGCTGGTGAGCGCGTCGTTCAACGCGCTGGAACGCCGCCTGTTCGGCACTCCGCCGCCGGCGTAAGCGGCTGCTCCCTGTCTCCGCGTGAAGGTGCAAGGAAGGGTCGCTACCGCATGGCCGCCCTGCGAGGGCAACCCGGGCCACGTGGAGGCACGGAACAGGCTCTCGGCCGCGAAGCCGCTAAAATGCAGCTTCGCCTGGCCCCCGGAGTCCCCATGAGCAAGCACGCAAGCGATGATGGCATCACCCAGCAGCAGGCCGAGGAGGCCGTGCGCACCCTTCTGCGCTGGGCCGGCGAGGATCCCGCGCGCGAAGGCCTGCTCGACACGCCCACGCGCGTGGTGAAGGCGTACCGCGACTGGTTCTCCGGCTACGCCGAGGATCCGGGCGACTACCTGCGCCGCACCTTCAAGGAGGTGGAGGGCTACGACGAGATGGTGGTGCTGCGCGACATCGAGTTCGAGAGCCACTGCGAACACCACATGGCGCCGATCGTCGGCCGCGCCCACGTCGGCTACCTGCCCACCTGCCGCGTGGTCGGCATCAGCAAGCTGGCCCGCGTGGTGGACGGCTATGCGCGCCGCTTCCAGGTACAGGAGAAGCTCACCGCGCAGATCGCCCACTGCATCCAGGAAAATCTGCAGCCGGCCGGCGTGGCGGTGGTGATCGACGCCAGCCACGAGTGCATGACCACGCGCGGCGTGCACAAGCGCGGCGTATCGATGATCACCAGCCAGATGCTGGGCGCGTTCCGCGACGACGCGCGTACCCGCGCCGAGTTCCTGGACTTCATCGGCCTGCACGGCAGCCTGCGCCGGTAAGAGCCTGTTCGATATCTCCACCGCCAGGCGGCTGTATCTGCCTGGCTGGCAGGGCCAGTCCCTGCGAAGGCAGCGGTCAAGCCGCGCGCTGCCGCATGGCGGCCAGGACAAGGCAACCCATAGGGCCGGGTCTGTCTGCGCGCCTCTCCGCACGGGCCAGGCGCAGCTATTAAACAGGCTCCAGCAACCGGCACGGACCACGGGGCCCGTGCGGCCGACCGCCGGCGAGTGCCCGGGAAGCCCATCCGCCACCAGCGCATCGTGACACCCGGCACCGGGATGTTGCGCGATGGGACGGGCGAACTTGCGATATCGTGCGAGGTCCATTCCGGCACCCGAGTTGCCCCGGACCCCGTGCGCATCGATCTGGCCACCGTCGCTCTGTTCGGCGCCCTGCAGGCGCTGCTGCTGGCACCCCTGCTGCTGGCCGCCACGCGTGCGTATACCGGCATCGCCCGCGCCAGTCTGCGCCTCTGGGCCGTCGTCCTGGGACTGCAGGCGATGGGCTGGGTACTGGCGGGCCTGCGCGGACAGGTCAGCGACTGGATGTCGATCGTGCTGGCGAATGGCGTGCTGATGGTCTCCTACGCATTGACCGCCCATGCCCTGCGCATGCTGCTGCATGTGCCGCCGCGCCGCTTCCTGCTGGTCGGGATCGGTGCGCTCGGCTGGCTGGGCATCGTCTGGTTCGCCGTGGTGATGCCGGACTTCCGCATGCGCGTGTACATCGCCGCGCTTGCGCTCGGCGCCTATCTGGTGCTGCTGACCTGGCCGCTGCGGCACGCCCTGCGGCGCGGCGGCTCGACCGCGCAGCGGGTCATGCTGCTGGTGCTCGCCGCCGCCGCCACGGTGTGGTGCTGGCGGCTGGGCGAAATGCTCCTGGGGATCGATCGCAGCCGCGGACTGCTGGACGCGACGCCGCTCAACACGGCCATCATGCTCTACAGCGCGGTGGAGCCGGTGCTGGCCAGCATCGGCTTCCTGCTGATGTACAACGAGGCGGTGCAGGCCGAGCTCCACCGGCTGGCCCGCACCGATCCGCTCACCGGCACCCTCAACCGGCTGGCGCTGGACGAAGAGGCCGGGCGCCTGTTCCGGGAAGCCGAGGAACAGGCGCGCGAGCTGGCGACGCTGATGATCGACGCCGACCACTTCAAGGCGATCAACGACCGCTTCGGCCACGCCCGCGGCGACCGCGTGCTGGCGGCACTGGCGACCTGCATCGGCGGCCATCTGCGCACGCCGGATGTGCTTGGCCGCGCCGGCGGCGAGGAGTTCCTGGTGCTGCTGCCGGATACCGACGCAGCCGGCGCCGGCGCACTGGCCGAACGCATGCGCCGGCGGGTCGCCCAGCTGTATCCGCAGTTGGACGGCGAGACGCCGGCCATCACCATCTCGATCGGCGTGGCCGCACGCCAGCCGCAGGATCGCCACGCCGAGGCGCTGATCCACCGTGCCGACCGCGCCCTGTACGCCGCCAAGCGCGCCGGCCGCAACCGCGTCGCCACGCTTTCAGCCGTCCCCGCGCACGAAGACGGCCTCGCTTAGAGCCTGTTTACGATCTCCGCGTAGCTCGCGTTGGCTTGCTGTGGCCGTCAGGTGGTAGCGGGTGGCGCAGCGCCTGCCTGGCCGGCAGGTCGAGCCGCGCGCTGCTGCATGGCGGCCACAGCAGGGCAACCCCAGCACCTGTCACTTTCGGGGCCGGGTCTGTTTGCCCGCATCTCGGCGTCATCACTCGGTCGTGGACGGACGTCCACTTCCTCGCTCCTCAGAGCCGAGTCCATCCATGGACTCTCCCCGCGTGCCTTCGTTCTTCCTTGGCCTGCGCGCAAACAGCTCCCGGCGCGGGCCACGCAGAGATCGCAAACAGGCTCTTAGAACCTGCACTTGCCGCCGTCGCCGCGGAACTGCTGCAATGCCGGCATGCGCCGATACCTGTTGCTGACTTGCCTGCTGCTGCCGCTCGCCGCGGCAGCGCAGGATGCGCGCAACGCCTATCTGCGGCAATTCGACTCGGACGGCAACGGCTGCGTGAGCGAGGCCGAATACGTGGCCTACATGAGTCGCGGTTTCGAACGCATGGACCGCAACCACGACGGCGTGCTGGAACCCGGCGAACTGCCCGGCGGCCGCGGCAAGCCGGTGACGCTCGAGACATGGCAGGCCGACCTGCGCCGCCAGTTCCAGCGGCTGGACCGCCGCCGCACCGGCTGCCTCGACGCGCGGGAACTCACCGCGCCGCCGGGCTGAATCCCGGACCGCGATCGCCCCGGCGGCCGCTACCGCCCGCGTCCCGGACCGGTCGGCTGCAGGTCCATCCGGTAGCCGATGCCGTACACCGAATCGATGGCGTCGAGGCCGCCGGCCTGCAGCTTGCGGCGCAGGTTCTTCACGTGGCTGTCGATGGTGCGCACGCTGACCACGCGATGGTCGCGGTAGGCCGCATCGATCAGCTCGCCGCGCGAATACACCCGGCCCGGGTGCGCCACCAGGCGCTGCAACAGGCGGAACTCCACCGGCGTGAGCACCACCGGCCGGCCATCCACGCGCACCTCGAAACGGGTCTCGTCGATCTGCAGCCGCGCGGCGGACGCGGCCGTGGCCAGGGCGCCTTCGTCGACCCGCCGCAGCACGGCCTTCAGCCGCGCCACCACTTCGCGCGGGCTGTAGGGCTTGCAGATGTAGTCGTCGGCCCCCAGCCCCAGGCCGAGCAGGCGGTCGTTCTCCTCGACCCGGGCCGTGAGCAGCAGGATCGGCACCCGCGACACCGCGCGCAGGCGGCGGCAGATCGCCAGGCCATCCTCGCCCGGCAGCATCACGTCGAGCAGCACGGCCACCGGCGCCAGCGCGAGAATACGTTCCACCGCGGCATGGCCGTCGGCGAGGATCTCGCTGCGGAACCCCTCCGCCGCGAGGTAGTCGCGCAACAGCGCGGCCAGTTTCGGCTCGTCCTCGACCACCGCGACGCAGGCGTCCCCGTTCATGCCGCGGACCCGGTGCACGGCAGGCGCACGTCGACACACAGCCCGCCCAGCGGCGACGACTGCGCCTCGACCGTGCCCGCATGCGCGGCGGCGACCGCGGCGACGATCGCCAGCCCCAGGCCCGCGCCGCCGTGCGCACGGCTGCGCGAGGCATCGACGCGGTACAGGCGGTCGAACAGGCACGGCAACGCCTCGGTCGACACGCCCGGCGCGCTGTCCTCCACGCGCAGGCGGCAATGCGTTCCCCGTCGCGCCAGCGTCACGCGCACCTGGCCGGGAGCATCGGTGTAGCGCAGCGCGTTCGCCAGCAGGTTGTCCAGCAACTGGTCGAGGCGGCGGGGGTCGCCGCGCAGCGGCAACGCAGCGGGCACTTCGCTGGTCAGGCGCAGGCCGGCATCGTCGAAGCGCGTCTGCCGGCGCGCCACCGCATCGCGCACCCGCGGCGCCAGGTCGAAGGTTTCGAAGCGGTATTCCAGCGCGCCGGCGTCGGCCAGCGACAACTGGTACAGATCCTCGACCAGGGTAGTCAGGCGCGCGCATTCGGCCTCCAGCGAATCCAGCGCCGCGCAGTCGGGCCGGCGCACGCCATCCTGCAGCGCCTGGATCTCACCGCGCAGCACGCCCAGCGGCGTGCGCAATTCGTGCGCGATGTCCACGCCCCACTGCCGGCGCGCCTCGCGGTGCCGTTCCAGCGTGCTGGCCAGTTGATTGAAGTCGTGCGCCAGCCGCCCCAGTTCGTCGCGGCGCGCCGACGGTATGCGGCGCGCGAAATCGCCGGCGGCCAGCGCGCGCGTGCCCGCCGCCAGCGAGGCCAGCGGCGCCAGCAGCATGCGCGCGAAACCCCAGGCCGCCAGCAGGGCCAGCAGCAGGGCGGCCGCACCGGCGAGCAGCACGGTGCGGCGCTGCGTGTCGGCAAAGGCGCGGTCGACTTCATCGAACGGGCCGGGCTGCCGCGCCAGCCACAGGGTGCCCACGGATGCGCCATGCCAGCTCACCGCCACGGCCCGACCCTCGGGCCGCATGCGCGGATCGCCGGCCACCCGCGCCCCCGCCGCATCGACCAGCAACACCCGCGGTGGCGGTTCCGGGTGCCGCGGATGCCCGTCGGGGAACGGCGGCACAGGCATGCCCGGCATGGGCCGTGGCGCCAGCCAGCGGCCGAGTTGTGCAGGATCGTCGCGCAGGAAGTCCCAGTTGCCGTGCGCACCGTAGGCGGCCGCCAATACGGGTGCCTGCCCGACGAGGCGGGCCAGCGCGGTGTCGTCCAGGTAGCGGCGGAAATCGTGGCGGAACGCGTACTGCTGCCACAGCACGAA
Organism: Dorcoceras hygrometricum; assembly: GCA_001598015.1. Lineage (NCBI taxonomy): Eukaryota > Viridiplantae > Streptophyta > Magnoliopsida > Lamiales > Gesneriaceae > Dorcoceras > Dorcoceras hygrometricum. Next base: position 16,456 of record KV020095.1, on the reverse strand, counting down.
GCCGCCCAGCACCACACTGGTCAGCACGGCAAAGGCGAGGAACAGGCGCTGCCACAAATTCATACGGCGGACTTCGATCGCAAAGAAGCCAGGCCAGCCTAGCGCAGGCCGTCGCGGCCACCAGTCGGCAACGGCAATCTCCGCATTTTCTCCATGAAATCTGTGCCGCGACTGCGCATTCGGCGGCCACGCTGGGCAGCGTCGGAATCGCCGACGCCCAACCCGGAACCGGCCATGCGCGCCACCCTGCATCTCATCCCCCTGTTGCTTGCCTGTTCGTTTGCCGCATCCGCGCAATCCTTTCCGCCGGGCCCGATGAGGCCCGGCCCGATGGGACCGGACGGCGTCCCCTCCGTCGCGGCCTTGTCCATGGCGCCCGGCCTGAGCGTGAAACAGCAGCAAGACCTGCGGCAATTGCTGATCCAGCGCCGCGACGCCCACGAGGCGCTGCGCCAGCGCGAACGCACCGAGCACGACAAGATCGACGCCGACAGCGACAACCGCATCCGCGCCCTGCTCGGCGAGCAGGAGTACGTGCGCTACGTGAAGTGGACGATGGGCCCCGGCCCGCGCGGCCCCGGCGGACACGACGCACCGCCGCCGCGCGACGACGACGACGTGCTGCCGCCGGACCTCGAGGACGACAACGCGGCACCGCCCCCCGCCGCCGGCCGCTGAACGCCCACGCGGCGTCCCCGCGTGGCCCGCGTCCGGACTTCCGTATCCGGCGCCAGGGCGCGCGGGAACCTCGAACCGCCTCCACGCACCGCCGCGGCGCATGGCCGCCGCCATGAGCCGCCGGCGCGCCGATACGCTATCGTGTGCGCCTCGCCTTCCGCATGCGCTCCTTCATGGACTCGTCCCAGGTTCCCGCCCCCCCGGTGCACGCCAAGCGCCGCGCCGCGCTGGCTTTCATCTTCATCACCGTGATGCTGGACATGCTGGCGTTCGGCATCATCATCCCGGTACTGCCGCACCTGATCGTCGACCTGATCGGCGGCAGCATCGCCAAGGCCGCGGTCTGGGTGGGCGGCTTCGGCGCGCTGTTCATGACGATGCAGTTCGTGTTCTCGCCGGTACAAGGCGCGCTGTCGGACCGGTTCGGCCGGCGCACGGTGATCCTGATCTCCAGCCTCGGCCTCGGCGTGGACTTCATCGTGATGGCGCTGGCGCCGGTGCTGTGGCTGCTGTTCCTGGGCCGCGCGGTGTCGGGCATCTGCGCCGCGAGCTTCTCCACCGCGAACGCCTACATCGCCGACATCGTGCCGAAGGAGAAGCGCGCCGCCGCATTCGGCATGCTGGGCGCGGCGTTCGGCATCGGCTTCATCGTGGGCCCGGCGCTGGGCGGCTTCCTCGGCCACTGGCATCTGCGCCTGCCGTTCTGGGTGGCCGCCGGACTGTCGCTGGTCAACTTCTGCTACGGCTGGTTCGTGCTGCCGGAATCGCTGCCGCCGGAACGCCGCGCAGCGCGCTTCGACTGGCGCCATGCCAATCCGTTCGGCGCGGTGCTGCTGCTGCGCCGTTACCCGCAGGTGTTCGCGCTGGCCGCGGTGTTCTTCCTGATCAACCTCGCGCAGTTCTCGCTCAACTCCACCTACGTGCTGTTCACCGACTACCGCTTCGGCTGGGGACCGCAGGTGGTGGGCTACACGCTGGGCCTGGTCGGCCTGTGCAGCGGCCTGGTGCAGGCGGTGCTGGTACGCCGGCTGATGCCGAAGCTGGGCGAGCGGCGGATGATCCTGATCGGCCTGTCGCTGTGCGTGGTGGGCTATCTGGTGTTCGGCCTCGCGCCCACCGCCTGGCTGTTCCTGCTGGCGATCCCGGTGTTCTGCCTCGGCGGCCTCGCCGGGCCGCCGGCGCAGTCGATGATGACCCACCAGGTCGACCCGCACGAACAGGGCCGCCTGCAGGGCGCGCTGACCAGCCTCGCCAGCCTCGCCGGCATCTTCGGCCCATCGATGTTCGCCAGCCTGTTCGCACTGTTCATCAGCGACCACGCGCCGGTGCCTCAGCTGCCCGGCGCGGCCTTCGTGCTGGCCGCGCTGCTGCTGGCCGCGGCGACGCTGGTGGCGATCCGCGCCACCCGCCATGTCTCCCCGGCGCCCGCCGCGCAGGCGGCCACCGGCGACGCGCCTGCGCCCGAAATACCTTCCCCCCACTCCGCGGAGCAAATCCCATGAGCCTCTCCATGTACCAGGCTTCCGTCCCCGTCTTCGTCCGCGCGCTCGGCAACCTGCGCCACGTGCTGCAGAAGGGCGAAGCGCACGCCAAGGCAAAGGGCGTCACCGATGCCGTGCTGCTGCAGACCCGCCTGATCCCCGACATGCTGCCGCTGGTGAAGCAGGTGCAGATCGCCTGCGACATGGCCTGCCGCGGCGCCGCCCGCCTTGCCGGCGAAGAGCCGAAGAGCTTCGAGGACAACGAGGCCACCCTGGCCGAGGTATACGACCGCATCGACCGCGCCATCGCCTACGTGCAGTCGTTCAAGGCCGGGCAGATCGACGGCAGCGAGGACCGTGCGATCCACCTCAAGATGCGCAACGGCGAACTGAACCTGCAGGGCCAGTCCTACCTGCTGCAGTTCATCCTGCCCAACCTGTATTTCCACTGCACCACGGCCTACAACCTGTTCCGCGGCATGGGCGTGGAGATCGGCAAGACCGACTTCGTCGGCGCGCTCTGAAGGTGGCGAAGGCTCGCCACTGAGCCTTTGCGTCAGGCCCCTTGCCCACTCCGGGCGAGGGGTTTTTGTTTGTAGGCTGTCGCAAGTAACAAAGCGGTTTCGGTCGCCTACCGGCGCCCGAGTTACCTCTCTTTGCTGGCCCACGCCACCGCCGGGAGCGATGGCGAACGGCGAAGCCGGCCCGAAGAGGGCGGAAGACAGGATGCCCGGAGTCAAGAGAAGTAACCCAGAGAAATGGCCTGGTTCAATCCGCCGGAACTACAAGCCTGTTGTGTCGAGGATGTGGGAGCAACTCCCGCCTACGCGATAGACGATGCGGCCACACAGCGCCGTATCTGGGAACTGAGGACTTTCACACTCGTCATTCCGGCGCAGGCCGGAATCCAGTAGCGATAACGCCCGTTCAAGCCATACGGCTACTGGATCCCGGCCTGCGCCGGGATGACGAGTAGCGTCTTGGATGCCTCGTTCTGCTTTGGTTCTGATCTGGCTGTTGCTTCTGCGCGCTGGGAACGCGCTGCTTTTCCGGGGCCCCTACCCTCGCCTCACCAAAAGGCCAACGGCCACATCCGTGGCGAGTCGCCGCGAATCTGCGAAAATCCGCACCCCAGCCCCGGCGAAACACCCCATCCCTGATGCTGCGCCTAACCGACATCAAGCTCCCGCTCGATCACGCGGACGACGCCCTGGCCGCCGCGATCCGCGCGAAGCTGGGCATCAAACCCGGGGAGCTGCGCGGCTTCACCGTGTTCCGCCGCGGCTACGACGCGCGCAAGCGCGGCGCGATCGCGCTGATCTACACGCTGGACGTCGAGGTGGCCGACGAAGCCGCGCTGCTGACGCGCCATGCGGATGACCGCCATGTGCAGCCCACGCCGGACACCAGTTACCACTTCGTGGCGCAGGCGCCGGCGAAGCTGGAGCACCGGCCGATCGTGATCGGCTTCGGCCCCTGCGGCATCTTCGCTGCGCTGATCCTGGCGCAGTCGGGCTTCCGTCCCATCGTGCTGGAGCGCGGCAAGGCGGTGCGCGAGCGCACCAAGGACACCTGGGACCTGTGGCGCAAGCGCGAGCTGCATCCCGATTCCAACGTGCAGTTCGGTGAGGGCGGCGCGGGTACGTTCTCCGACGGCAAGCTGCACAGCCAGATCCGCGACCCGCTGCACCACGGCCGCAAGGTGCTGACCGAGTTCGTGCAGGCCGGCGCGCCGGAGGAAATCCTCTACGTCAGCAAGCCACATATCGGCACGTTCCGGCTGGTGACGATGGTGGAGAACCTGCGCGCGAACATCGAGGCGCTGGGCGGCGAGATCCGCTTCGGCCAGCGCGTGGACGATCTGCTGATCGAAGCCGACGCGCAAGGCGCGCGCCGCGTGCGCGGCGTGAGGCTGGCAAGCGGCGAGGAACTGCGCAGCGACCACGTGGTGCTGGCGCTGGGCCACAGCGCGCGCGACACCTTCGAGATGCTGCACGCGCGCGGCGTATACGTGGAGGCCAAGCCGTTCTCGATCGGCTTCCGCATCGAGCATCCGCAGTCCTTGATCGACCAGGCGCGCTTCGGCCCGCAGGCCGGCCACCCGATTCTAGGCGCGGCGGACTACAAGCTGGTGCACCACGGCAAGGACGGCCGCTCGGTGTACAGCTTCTGCATGTGCCCCGGCGGCACCGTGGTGGCGGCCACCAGCGAGCCCGGCCGCGTGGTCACCAATGGCATGAGCCAGTATTCGCGCAACGAACGCAACGCCAACGCGGCGCTGGTCTGCGATATCCGGCCCGCCGATTACGCGCCCTACGGCGAGGGTCCGCTGGCCGGCATCGCGCTGCAGCGGCACTGGGAGGCAAACGCGTTCCGGATGGGCGGCGGCGACTACAGCGCGCCGGGCCAGCGCGTTGGCGACTTTCTCGCCGGCAGACCTACGCGTGCCTTCGGCGACGTGCAGCCCTCGTACCAGCCCGGCGTGCAGCTCACCGACCTCTCCACCGCGCTGCCCGACTATGCGGTGGCGGCGATCCGCGCTGCGATCCCCACCTTCGACCGCCAGATCCGCGGCTACGCCTTGCCCGATGCGATGCTCACCGGGGTGGAAACGCGCACCTCGTCGCCGGTGCGCATCCGCCGCAACGACGACGACCTGCAGAGCCTCAATACGCATGGCCTGTACCCGGCCGGCGAAGGCGCGGGCTACGCGGGCGGCATTCTCTCCGCCGCGGTGGACGGGATACGCGTGGCGGAGGCGGTGGCGCTGGCGATCACCGGCGAACGGGCGATATCGCTGTAGGAGCGCACCCTGTGCGCGATGGCTCTAGTGTCTGATCGAAGCCAAAAGCATTCGCGCACAGGGGGCGCTCCTACAAAAGTGCATCAATGCCATTCGACGCGGCCGACCACCCGGCCCAGCGCGGCATCCATCTTCTTGCACAGCTTCGGCGTGCCATTGACCAGCACCGGTTCCGCGGCAGGCTTGAGCATGGGCACGTCCATCAGCGAATCGCTGTAGGCGCACTGCCACTCGTGCACGCCGTGCCTGGCCAGCGCCTTGAGCTTGTTCGCGCCGATGTTGTGGAAACCGGTGCGCATGCCCGCCCAGGAGGAACGCAGGCGCGAAGCCAGCAGTTCGACGTCGCCCAGCCCCAGCTGTTCGAGGATGCTCCCGACCAGCGCCTGCTCGCAGTCGGTCACCACGATCACCCGGTCGCCCGCCTGCTGGTGGCGGCGCAGCTGGCGCAGCGCGTCGCGATTGAAGCGGCGCGAGTGCTGCACCAGTTCGGCGGCAAAGGCGTGCGCCTGCGCCCGGTAGCGCTGCTCGCCGGTGCCGAACAGCGCTACATGCACCAGGGTGCGCGCCGCACGCCGGCGCGAGAACGGCAGCTGCAGCAGCAGCCACGGCAGGCAGGGCAGCACCAGCAGTTTGCGCAGCCATGAGCGCTCGTAGCGGCTGCGGACAAAAAGTTGGAACGCGTCGCCGTGCAGCAGCACGCCGTCGAAGTCGAACAGGACCACGCGCGGCGCCGGCACGTCATCGCTCGCCGCAGCGGGCGGCGCCATATCCCCTGGTTGCATGTGCATTACTTCGTGCCGAACAACCGTTTCAGTTCGCTGCCCGGATCCTCGGCGCGCATGAACGCCTCGCCGACCAAGAAGGCATGGATGCCGCCCTCGCGCAGCCGCGCCACGTCCTCGGGAGTGCGGATGCCGGATTCGGCGACCAGGATGCGGTCGTATTCCATCCGCTCCTGCAGCGCCAGCGAGGTTTCCAGCGAGGTCTCGAAACTGCGCAGGTTGCGGTTGTTGACGCCGATCAGCGGCACCGGCAGCGCCAGCGCGCGCTCCAGTTCGTCTTCGTCGTGCACTTCGCACAGCACGTCGAGGTCCAGCTCCGCCGCCTGCAGCGAGAGCTGCAGCAGCACATCGTCGTCCAGCGCGGCCACGATCAGCAGCACGCAGTCGGCGCCGATCACGCGCGCCTCGTGCACCTGGTACGGATCGATGATGAAATCCTTGCGCAGCACCGGCAGCGCGCAGGCGTCGCGCGCCTGCTGCAGGAAAGCCTCGCTGCCCTGGAAAAAGTCGCTGTCGGTGAGCACCGAGAGACAGGCCGCGCCGCCCTTCTCGTAGCTTTTCGCGATGGCCGCCGGGTCGAAGTCGGTACGGATCACGCCCTTGCTGGGGCTGGCCTTCTTCACTTCGGCGATCACCGCCGGCTGGCCGGCGCCGATCTTGGCCTCGATCGCCGCGGCGAAGCCGCGCGTCTCGGGCAGGTCGGGGATGCGCGCGGCCAGTTCGGCCAGCGGCAGTCGCGACTGGCGTTCGGCTACTTCTTCCGCCTTGCGGGCGAGGATGCGGTTGAGGATGTCGGTCATGGGCTTGGGGAAGTCGGGGCCGGGGCATCGTGGCGGCGCGGATGTCGTCGCACCGTCAAGCCGATCATGCCATTCCGGCCAGCCGTTGCGTCGCCGCCACGAAGGCCTGCATTTTCGCACGGGCCGCGCCGCTGGCAATCGTGGCGCGCGCCAGCGCGATGCCCTCGGCGATCGACGCCGCCACATTCGCCGCGTACAAGGCCGCGCCCGCGTTGAGGCAGACGATGTCGTGCGGCACGCCGCGTTCGCCGTCCAGCGCCTGCTCCAGCATGAGCTTCGACTCGGCCACGTCGGCCACGCGCAGGTTGCGGCTGGAGGCCATGGCTAGGTCGAAATCCTCCGGCTCGATCTCGTACTCGCGCACCACGCCGTCCTTCAGCTCGCCGACCAGGGTAGCCGCGCCCAGCGAGATCTCGTCCATGCCGTCGCGCCCCCACACCACCAGCGCGCGCCGCGCGCCGAGCTGCTGCAGCACGCGCACCTGGATGCCGACCAGGTCCGGGTGGAACACTCCCATCAGGATGTTCGGCGCGCCGGCCGGATTGGTCAGCGGGCCGAGGATGTTGAACAGGGTGCGCACCCCCATTTCCTTGCGCACCGGCGCCACCACCTTCATCGCCGGATGGTGGTTCGGCGCGAACATGAAGCCGATGCCGGTCTGCGCCAGGCACTCGGCCACCTGCGCGGGCGCGAGGTCGATGCGCGCGCCCAGCGCCTCCAGCACGTCGGCGCTGCCGGACTTCGACGACACGCTGCGCCCGCCGTGCTTGGCGATGCGCGCGCCCGCCGCCGCGGCCACGAACATCGAGGCGGTGGAGATGTTGAAGCTGGACGCACCGTCACCGCCGGTACCCACGATGTCGAGCAGGTGGTCCAGGTCGCCCGCCACCGGCACCTTGTACGCCAGCTCGCGCATCACCCGCGCCGCGCCGGTGATCTCGCCCACGGTCTCCTTCTTCACGCGCAGGCCGGTGACGATGGCCGCGGTCATCAGCGGGCTCACTTCGCCCGCCATGATCTGGCGCATCAGCGCGATCATCTCGTCGTGGAAGATCTCGCGGTGCTCGATCGTGCGTTGCAGGGCCTCCTGCGGCGTGATGGTGATCGCGCGCGCGCTCATGCCGCCAGCTTCCGCCGCGGCAGGCCGAGGAAGTTGGCGAGCATGTCGTGGCCGTGCTGGGTGAGGATGGATTCGGGATGGAACTGCACGCCCTCGACCGGCAGGGCCTTGTGGCGCAGGCCCATGATCTCGTCGATGCTGCCGTCCGCGTTCTCCGTCCAGGCCGTGACTTCGAGGCAATCCGGCAGCGAGTCCTGTTCCACCACCAGCGAGTGGTAGCGGGTGGCCTCGAACGGATCGGGCAGCCCGGCGAACACGCCCTGGCCGCGGTGGCGCACCGGCGAGGTCTTGCCGTGCATGATCCGCTTGGCGCGGACCACCTTGCCGCCGAAGGCCTGGCCGATCGCCTGGTGGCCCAGGCACACGCCGAACACCGGAACCTCGCCCGACAGTTCGCGCAGCACGTCCAGCGACACGCCCGCGTCGTCCGGCGTGCCCGGCCCCGGCGAGATCATGATGTGCGAGGGCCGCAGCGCACGGATGCCGGCCACATTCAGCGCATCGTTGCGCACCACTTTCACTTCCTGCCCCAGTTCGCCCAGGTACTGCACGAGGTTGAAGGTGAAGCTGTCGTAGTTGTCGATCATCAGCAGCATGGCGCAACGTCGGGGGCAGTGGCGGCGGAAGGGCCATCATAGCGGCATGCCGCCGCGCATGCGCCCGGCCGCTGCGCCTTGGACGTCCAAACGCCGGAGCCGTTCGAGCGGGGCCCCGGCCCCTGGATGTCGCGCCGCCGCTGCGGCCGCATCCGGGCGAGGCCGGCGCCACGCGTGCAGAATCCCGGTCGCGCGGCGATTGACATCGGTGCACCATGAAACGAGAATGAATCTCATTAATTGATGGATCGCGGCGTGCTCCGCGCGTCCAACGGAAACTGTCCCGCGATGTCTTTCTGCGCCCTGCTGTTCTGCGTAGCCGGTGCCGCCCTGGTCTACCTGGCCAGCGGGCGGCAGACCCTGCTCGCCCGCCCCCTGCCGCGAGTTGCGCGCGCGGCGGCAGCGCTCCTGCTCGCCGCCGGCACGGCGGCATGGTGCATGGCATCCGGCCCCGGTGCCGGCATCGTGGCTGCACTGACCTGCGGTATGCTGATCTGGGTGGGGCTGCCCTACCTCGCCTGGTGGCGTGCCGCCAGCGCGGCCGGCGAGGCGCCGTCGCGATGATCGCGCGCTGCCTCGCCGGCACCCTGCTCGGTTTTCCGCTTGCCGCGGTGCTGCCGGCGCTGCTGCTGCGCCTGTTGCCCGGCGGCAATGCGAACCTGATCCCGCTGCTGATCCTGTTCTTTCCGTTGTGGATTGCCTTCATGTCCGGCGCCTATGCGGCACGCAGCGGCACACGGGCCTGGCTGGCGCTGGGCGGCGCGAACGCGGCGGCCTTCCTGGCGCTCTGGCTGCTGCGGCATTGAACAGCCCATGAGGGAAGAAAGCGCACGATGAAGGCTGCCACGATCCGCCGTTTCCAGACCGTGCATACCTGGACCGGCCTGCTCGCCGGCTTCGCGCTGTTCGTGGCGTTCTACGCCGGCGCGCTGACCGTGTTCCACGACGAGATCGCCACCTGGCAGAACCCGCCGTGGCGCACGATGCCGGATGCGCGGGTAGCGGCGGACGTGCTGATCGGGCGGCTGCTCGCCCGCCATCCGCAGACCCGCGACGACTTCGGCATCGTGCTGCCCGCAGGCGGTGACGCCGGCTACGCCTACTGGCAGGACAAGGGCGGCGCGCGCTTCGCCAGCGCCAGCCAGATGGACGCGCCCGTCGACGAGCCGGGCCACGCCAGCCTGGCCGATTTCGTCTACGCACTGCACGATTCGCTGGGCCTGCCGGTGGTCGGCCTGTACCTGCTCGGCATCGTCAGCGTGCTGTACGGACTGGCGCTGGTCTCGGGCGTGCTGATCCATCTTCCGCAACTGCTGGGCGACCTGTTCGCGTTGCGGCCGGGGCGCAACCTCAAGCGATTGTGGCAGGACGCGCACACGGCGATCGGCGTGCTCAGCCTGCCGTTCCACGTGATCTTCGCGCTGACCGGCGCGATCTTCTGCCTGTTCGCGGCCACGCTGTTCGCGCTCAACACGATCGGCTTCGACGGCAAGCTGCCCGGCATGTTCGCGCAGGCGGTGGCGACCGCCCCGGCGACGAGCGCCAGCGGCGTGGCCAGCGCGATGCTGCCGCCGGAGCAGCTGATCGCCCGCGCGCGGAGCGCCGCGCTGGCCGAAGGCGTCACCAGTTTCGACCCCGACTACCTGCACTACATGCACTACGGCGACCGCAACGCGGTGGTCGAGGTGCGCGGGTTGTCGCAACACACGCTGGGCAGCTACGGCACGGTAGCGCTGTCGGCGCGCGACGGCCGCGTGCTGGCCTCGCATGTCGGGCATGGGCAGGACGCCAACGGCATCAGCTGGTCGGCGCTGTACGCGCTGCACTTCGGCAGCTTCGGCGGCGACACGGTGCGCTGGCTGTACTTCGCGCTGGGGCTGGCCGGCGCGTTCCTGTTCTATTCCGGCAACCTGCTGTGGGTCGAATCGCGGCGCAAGCGGCGCCACGCGGACCAGCCGCTGCGCACGCGCATCATGGCGCGCGCCACGGTCGGCGTCTGCATCGGCAGCTGCCTCGGCATTTCCGGCGCATTCGCCGCGGCGCTGGGCTGCGCCCATCTGGGCCTAGACGCGGACGTGCCGCAGCGAGTGGCCTGCTACGGCCTGTTCCTGGCCGCCTGCGCCTGGGCTTCGGCGCGACCGGCCGCGCGCGCCGCGACCGAATTGCTGCGCGCCACCGCCGCGCTGACGATCGCCGTGGCCTTCGCCGACCTGCTCGGCAACGCCAGCGCATGGACGCAGCCATGGACGCCGGCGACGCACGCCGTGCTCGGCGTCGACCTCGCCGGCATCGCGCTCGGCCTGCTCTTCGCACGGCTCGCGCGCGCGACCCGGCGGCGCGCGCGCGAAGGGGATCCGCACAGCGTATGGGCATCGCCTACGCCGAGCCTGCCGCCGGCGGGATGACGCGCTCTTCCGGGCCGCCCGCGGCGCAGGCCAAAACCTGCACGCGCGCAGCCGGGCCGGGCATCAGCGCCGCGGCGCCAGCAGCGCGGCACTGATGCCTGCATCGAGCAGATGCGCCGGCAGCGCACGGCCCAGCGCGAGATGCGCGCAGGCTTCGCCCATCGCGGCGCTGGTCTGGATGCCGTAGCCGCCTTGCGCGGCCACCCAGAAGAAACCTTCCGCGTCCGGCGCGAAGCCGCCCACCAGGTCGCCTTGCGTGCCGACGAAGCTGCGCAGCCCGGCCCAACTGCGGGTCGGGCGACTGATCGTCATCGTGGTGGCCTGCTCGATGCGATCGATACCCAGCGCGATATCGAGATCCTCCGGCTGCACGTCGTGCGGCGGCACCGGATCGGCGTTGGCGGGCGAGCCCAGCAACAGGCCGGCATCGGGCTTGAAGTAGAAGCTCTCCTCCGCATCGATCACGAACGGCCAGTGCGACGTGTCCAGGCCCTGCGGCGGCTCGAACAGGAAGGCGGTGCGCCGCTTCGGCTGCAGGCCCAGCGGCGCCACGCCGGCCAGGCGGGCCACTTCGTCCGCCCATGCGCCCGCGGCGTCGAGCAGCAGCGGCGCGCGATACAGCGTTTCGCCGCAATCGACCCGCCACTGCCCCTGCTCGCGTTCGATCGACCGGATGGCCACGTCGACGCGCAGCGTGCCGCCGCGCTGGCGCAGGCCGCGCAGGAAACCCTGGTGCAATTCGTTGACGTCGATGTCGGCGGCGCCGGGTTCAAGCATGCCGATCTGCGCGGCTTCCGGCTTCAGCACCGGCACCATCGCCTGCACTTCGGCGGCGTCGAGCAGGTGCAGGTCGGGAATGTGCACACGGTTCTCCGCGTACATCGCGCGCACCTTGTCCGCCTGCGCAGCGCTGCCGATCACCAGCGTGGGGCGCTGCACCAGGATGGGATGCTCGGCGAAGCCCTCCGGCGGGTGTTCGAGGAACGGCCGCGTGGCGCGCGACAGCGCACGCACCTGCGCCGAGCCGTAAGTCTCGCTGAACAGCGCCGCGGAGCGGCCGGTGGAATGCATGCCCGGCCAGGCCTCGCGCTCCAGCACCAGCACGCGCGCGTGCGGCGCCATGAACCACGCGACCGAGGCGCCGGCCATGCCGGCACCGATGACGATGGCGTCGAAGTCGTTCGCTTGCATGTTCAATCCTGTCTCGCGTTGCCTTCCCCGTCCGCGGGGAAAGTGTTGGAGGTGTCGTTGCGCGATTGGCGCGCGACCACGCTGGTCACGGTGAGATCGGCGGTGACGTTGCCCAGCGTGGCGAACACGTCGGGCAGCGTATCCACCGCCAGCATCAGGCCCAGCGGCGCCAGCGGCACACCCATCGCCTGCGCCACCGGCAGGTTGGTCGCCATGAAGGTGACCTGGCCGGGCAGGCCCACCGAGCCCAGGCTGATCACCACCGCCAGCGCCGCGCCCGCCGCGAGCTGGGCCGGCCCCAGGTGGATGCCGCTGGCCCAGGCGATGAAGCAGGCCGAGGCGATGTATTGCACCGGGCTGGTGAGCCGGCACAGCGACACCGCCATCGGCAGCGCCAGCGCGGTGACCTGGGTCGGATAGCCGAGCCGCCGCTCCGCGCTTTCCAGCATCGCCGGCAGCGAGGCCAGCGAGGACTGCGTGCTGGCCGCGACCGCCTGCGCCGGCGCCAGCGCGACCACGAAGCGGCGCAGCCGCTCGCCGCCCCACAGCACCGCCACCGGCAGCATCAGCGCGGTCACCGCCAGGTAAAGCAGGATCTCGGTCAGCACATACACGCCGAGCGCGCGCACCATGCCCAGGCCGGCGCGCGCGCAGACGGCGAGGATCAGCGCGAACACGCCCAGCGGCGCCAGCCACAGCACCCAGCGCACGATGGCGATCATCGCGTCGGCGATCGCCTGGAAGAATTCCACCAGCAGGGCGCGCCGCGCCGGCTGCAACTGGGTCAGCGCGAAGCCGAGGCACAGCGCGAACACCACCAGCGGCAGCATCGCGCTCTGCGCCGCCGCCATCAGCGCGTTGCTGGGCACGATGCCCTCGAACCAGGCCGCCCAGCCCGGCGCGGCGGCCACCGGGGCATTCGCGGCGTGACCGCTGAGCACTACGCCCAGCGCCGGATTGTGCGGGAACAGCGCCAGCAACGGCGGCGCCAGCAGCGCGGCGACAGCCGCGCCGAGCGCGAGCACCACGATGATCGCGACCAGGGTGCGCCGCGCGATGCGCCCGGAAGCCGCCGCGTCGCTGGCGGTGTTCACGCCTACCACCACCAGCGCCAGCACCAGCGGCACCACCGTCATCTGCAGGGCGTTCAACCACAGGTGGCCGATCGGCTGGGCGACGTCTGCCGCCCCCGCTGCCCAACCCGGGGCCCAGGTGGCAAGCGCCAGGCCGGCCAGTGCGCCGGCCGCGAGGCCCAGCAAGACACGGGTAGTGGCGCTCATCGGCCGCTCCGCACTGTCGGCAACTGCCAGGTCTTGCGCAGGCGCGCGTACTCGTCCTGCGGCAGCAGCACGAACACCGGATGCGCCTGCGGCTTCAGCCACGCCAGCAGGCCTTGCATGGTCTCCGGCGTCATCGCGGTGCAGCCGGTGGTGCCGGTGGTCGGCGACGACCACAGGTGCGCGAAGATGCAACTGCCGCCGTGCGCCGCGCCATCCGGGTTGTGCTCGATCACGAAGCCGATGCGGTAGGCCTGATCGCCATGGAAATGCAGGTCGCGCCGCATCGGTTCGCTGGAGCCCTTGAGCGCCGCCGCGCCGACTTTCGCCGTGTCCGCAATGCGGTTGTAGAGCGGCGTGCCGCTGACGTCCATGCAGTAATCGGTGGCGGTGAGCGCGCGATACGGCATCGCCGTATCCGCATGCGCCGCATAACCGAAGGCGGTGCCGATGCGGAACACGCCGGCCGGGCTGCGACCGTCGCCTTCGTGCTTCTGCGGGCCGTCGCGCTGCGCCGGGCTCAGGCCGATGCCCCAGGCCGCGCCGCTCCGACCGATCACCACCGGCCGCGCCGCGCCCACTTCCTGCCACGCGCCGCCGCGGTCGCGCTGGTAGGTGCGCAGCGTGCCTTCGATCGTGTTCCAGCCGGGCACGGTGACCAGCACCATCTGCCCGGCATTGGACCAGGCAGTGTCCGGGGCGGCAGCGGCGACGGCATGGCCCGCGAAGGCGAGGCCGGCGATCAGCACAATGGTGAGACGGTTACGCATGGATGCGACATCCTCCAAAGAAGAATCCCCTCTCCCGGCGGCAGAGGGGCCCAAGATTCCGGCACCGGCGTGCATCCTCACGGCTCCAGCACCTGCTGGATGCGCTCCAGATTGGCGACGAGTTGCGCATGGCGCGCGTCGTCGCCTTCGCAAAGCTGCACGAACAGCATGTCCAGCAGGTTCTGCAGCGCGGACTGGTAGAGCAGCGCCTGGATATACGGGCGCTCGTCGTGCGCCGACACCAGCAGGGCCACGTCCGCCAGCGTGCGCAGCGGGTTGGCGCTGTGCCGGGTCACGCTGATCACCTGGCCGCGCCGTTCGCGGAAGTAGCGGCTGAGCTTGCACAGCGCCGGATGGTTGCCGTGCTCGGAAAACACCAGCAGCACGTCGCCGGGAGCGGCGGCGGAGACATGGGCGGTCATCCGCGCGGTGTCGAAGTCGTGCACGGCGAGGATGCCGAGCAGCGACAGCTTGAGCGCGAAGCCGCGCGCCGGGATGTCGTCCTCGCCGAGCCCGATGACGAACACCTTGCCGTTGCGCCCGGCGGTGCCGATCGCGCCGGCCACCGCGGCCAGGGTCTGCGGCGGATTGATCAGCCGGGTCGCCTCCTCCGCCTCGGACTTGCGCCGCCACAGGCTGCCGGCCGTCGACTCCTCCGTCTCGCCGCCGACCTGCGCGGCGGCTTCCTCGTCGTCGCCGTTGTCGGCGCGGGCGACCGCCTCGCCCACCGAGTACTTGAGGTCGGGATAGCCCTTGAAGCCCAGCTTCTGGGTGAACTTCACCACGCTGGACTGGCTGATGCCCAGCGCGTTGGCGAGCTGCTGCGAGGAGTAGTCGCGCAGCAGCTGCGCGTTGTCCAGCACGAAGTCGGCGATGCGGCGCTCCACCGCCGACATGCGGTCGCGCTCGGAGCGGATCTTTACCAGCGGTGACATGTCAGGCGTCGACGCCCGTTTCCAGCCCGCGGATCTCGCGGATGCCGAGGCCGGGCGCGTCCGTCACCGAGATCTCGGACTCGTTGAAGATCACCCCGCCGTCCACCGGGTTGAACTGGCACAACGAGGGTCCGTCCAGGTCCACCTTGGTGATCGCGTTGGACTTGGCCACCGCCACGTGCACCGCCGCCGCCACGCTGATCGAGGTTTCCAGCATGCAGCCGATCATGCAGTCCACGCCGTGCAGCGCGGCGATATCGGCGATCTTGACGGCGTTGGAGATGCCGCCGGTCTTCATCAGCTTGATGTTGATGATGTCGGCGGCGCGCAGGCGGATCAGCTCGATCACCTCCATCGGCCCGAACACGCTCTCGTCGGCCATGATCGGCGTATGCACGCGCTCGGTGACGTAGCGCATGCCTTCGAGGTCGCGCGCCTTCACCGGCTGCTCGACCAGCTCCAGCTTGATGCCGGCGTCTTCCAGGGTCTGCAACGCGTACACCGCCTGCTTGGCAGTCCAGCCCTGGTTGGCGTCCAGCCGCAGCAGCGCGCGGCCCTCGACCGCCGCATAGATCGCCTTGACCCGCTCGATGTCGACGCCGATGTCCTTGCCCACCTTGATCTTCAGCGACTCGAAACCGCGCTCCACCGCGGCGACGGAATCGGCCACCATCTTGTCGATGTAGTCCACGCTGATGGTGATGTCGGTGGTGATCACCGGATCGCCGCCGCCCAGCAGCTTGTACAGCGGCGCGCCGTAGAGCTGGCCCCACAGGTCGTACAGCGCGATCTCCACCGCCGCCTTGGCGCTGGTGTTCTTCTCCATCGACGACTGCACCAGGTGGGTCAGCCGGTTGAGCTCGGCCACGTCCTGGCCGAGCAGGCGCGGCGTGATGTAGTGGCGGATCGCGTCGGTGATCGAGCCGTGGGTGTCGCCGGTGATCACCGCGGTGGCCGGCGCCTCGCCGTAGCCGACATGGCCGCTGTCGGTGTGCACCATCACCACGATGTCCTCGACCTGGTTGACGGTGCGCAGCGCGGTCTTGAACGGCGTCTTCAGCGGGACGCGCAGCATGCCGAACTGGATGTCGGTGATTTTCATGGGGTGGCTTTCATCCTTGGTGATACATCTTGTATGCGTGTATGCCAGTCGCGTGCACAAAGCGGTTTCGAGCGCCTGCCGGCGCCCGAGTTACTTCTCCTTTGCTTGTCCAAAGGAGAAGTAACCAAGAGGAAACGACACCCCGATGGCGCGCCCTCCAGGCATCCTGCCTTCCGGGTGCGCGGGTGGGGCGCGGGGTTTTCCGACGGCACATCCATGTGCCGGCGGAAAACTGGCCCGCATCCCTGCGGGCCATCCTGCGGACTTTCCGCACCCCACCCGCCGCGCCATAGGGGCCCCGGGTGAAGCAGCGCGCTCCTGCGCGCAGAAACAAAGATCAACAACATCCCAGCCCGACCCTCCCCTACACGCAAAGGAGGGAGACTGCGGGGTCGCGTCGCGCCGCCTTGGCTTTGGTTGTGGCTTCTGGCGCGCACGATGCGCGCCTGCTCTTCCGGGGCCCCTGGGCGGCGGTGAGGCGGGGACGACAAGGCCGCGCAGCGGGCGAGTCCATGG
>KV020091.1:0-19269 GCA_001598015.1 Dorcoceras hygrometricum | reverse complement strand
GCCATATAAAAGAATGCGAATATCATATATAAAGATCGTTTGTACAAGAGTCAATGAAAACCCACACGCCACAAGTTGGCTAGTTGGGCATCTACTCTAACACTCAGTCCAATGAGAGACTGAATCAGAACTGATTATTATATCCCAAGAAGAATGGATAATCACTGGTGCAATATTGCAGTTCTTCGAGGATAAGGTTTCGAAGAACTAGCTCAATCAACCAGTAAAAAATTGATGTACTTGCTGATGGTTTGGAAGAGATGTCTGGATGGAACAAAAGAATAATAAAGTACACAAAAGCTCTTGACAAGAAGAATAGAGCCAATCTGGTGATAGGATAAATCAGATCAGTGAAGAGAAAACCTGATCAGAGATCTTGGTCAAACTGATGAGAATATAAGAAGAGAGCTTTGACTAGCTCAGGATAAACCATCTCAGATGGGTTCATTGTGGAAGATGAAGAGGACGAATCTGTGAAAAGCTTGACGAGCTTGAGGTGAACCCCGTAGAAGAAGAATAAGAAATGTGGAGGCAGGAGTCTGTGATCCTGAACAATGTCGACGCTATGATGACGAGAAGGCAGAAGATCACATGCCATCCGATACCAAAGGAATCATGGAGGAAGATTCCTGTAGTGAAAGAAGAAATCAGCTGGGAAACAAGCTCAGAGCCCAGCAATGTTCAAGAGCAGGAAAGAGCTGAACAAGAGCAGTACAGTTGGAGTACCGACCAGCTCAGTGAAAACCGGAACAGAGACAAGCTGGTATACAAGAACCAAGCTGATTAAGGTCAAACCAGCTTGGAGAGCATAGCAGAGATTGTCTGAGTTCAAGAGCAGAAATTGACTAAACGACAAGCAAAGTGATTTGAACACAAGACTATTCAAAGACTTCTTATCAGTGTTCAAATCGATTTGCTGTGTTGTCATCTCAGGGCAGTGCTCACATGTGAAAAAGACATAAAGCCTGTAGAAGAATTAAATGACAAAGGACGCAAAGTACAACTCTGTCATAAGACTTTTCAACGGCTACAACTTTATGTCCAACGGAAAAATCTTCACAAAGGCTTTATATATCAAGAGCAGAGCACAAGCAGATGTATGCACGAAAAACAGAAATTAAGTGTTGAGCGAAAAAGAATACAAGTGCCGTAAAGCACAAAATAGAGAGTGAAGATTGTGCAGCAGTCGAAGGCTTGAACACCCAAGTGGCAGCCGGTGTCAAGCTTGTCAATTGCCCAGGTGTGAGCTGGTGCACTGGTCTAAATGCCTCAATGATATATTCATCGACTGCACAATCTGGGAAGACATTGAAGAAACCAGCTTAGAGAGAATCTTCTCGTGTGTGTGAGATACAAAAGAAACAGAGAGTTTACACTGTAATTCTCACACACGATTCACTCACATATTTGAGAGAGCTGATTAGATTAGTAGAGTGAATCAAAAATAAAAATGACTTCCTTGTATTCTTTGGACAAAGACGTTAAACAAGTCTAGTAGCCTTTCTCACTGAGGCGTTAAAGAGTGTTGTTAGACACACAGCTTGCGTGCTGGTGTGCATAGGTGGCTATGATTCTTGCAGCCGAGGGTTGTTGGATAGGATTGCAACAAGGGCCGTTGTAATCAACTCTTCTAGTGGATCCTTCCTGTTGCGGAAGAAGGGAAGACGTAGGAGATTCAGCTCCGAACCTACATAAAAAAATTGCAGCGTATTTATTTACAGCTTTCTGCATTTGACATTCATGCACTGCATATTTCAAAACCACGTTTAAAACTGTAACAAGATTTCGATTTTCAGAGTTCAGTTTGGGTTGTTTCCGCATGATTTATCTCATAACCCAATCTTTATCTCGGTGAACAAACATTTCAAGAACATTGAGATATTGCAGCTCAAGATTTCAACTAACCAGATCGCACTATTTTTCTACGTGCTGGTTTAGCGTTGTAACCACTGTTGACGCAATCAGGTTTCCCGTTACTTGCTGGTTTTGCGAAACTAAATTTTAAATTGAAGTAATTTGTGTTTTTTTGATTCTAACATGTAGAGTATACCTGAGCTGAATGTTGTAACCTAGGGTTTGTTAGCTCGGGGGTCTGTTTCAGTTTCTACTCTGAGCTGGTTCTCGTTGAGTGATGGGCTAGTCTTTCATTTATGTTGGCTGTTTTAGGTGGCGAAGTTCTTGTAGAGTTGTTGTTGGTATCTCCAGGCTGTTAGCACTCTCGTGGCTCCTAGCGTGGCAGTGGAGGAACTAGCGCGACCTGTCCTGTGCAGAGCTGGTGTTTGTGCGGTTCTTCAGTGATCTTTGGTGAGGAATTTTGGTAAAATTTGAGCAGGTACGAATCTGAGCTTGTATTACAGCTTTGAGATAGGCATGGGAATATATTTATGCGTGTTGTACAGCTGTGCCGTGTGTTTTGTGTTGATTCCTGGGCTGTTTGCATACTGCATGTTGTCGCCTGATCTGTTTGCGTATTGTCTGCTGTAGCCTAAGCTGGTTGTGTTCTGCATGTTGATTCCCTAAGCTGTCTTGTGTACTGCATGCTATTCTTGCTGTCGTGCTGCTCTACATGTGTTTTATAGTATGTTGATGTATATATTTATTGGCATTGCAAGCATACACATCATGTTGAGCATTATAATGCATCTGCATAGAATATTGGGTCCTTGAATCCTTGGATAGTCGTTATCTATTGCTCTATTTGAGTTTTCCTCTCGTGATGCGGTGTTGTTTTGCATAATCACGATTGATTGCACTAAGGCCATGACGAGCCGTTCTCATAATCCTCAGTTGCAGTGGCCTGGATAGATGGTGGCGGGTGGTTGTTGTACACTTGTCATTTCGTACGACCAGTCGGGTAGCGCCCGTTCGTGTGTCGACAATGAGCCACATATATTTTCCTTTCGAGATGGTCGGGTAGCACCCTATAACGCAATGATGTTTCCACAGTTTCTGACCGTTCGTTTGGCTTCCGGTTGATACCGATGATGCATTGCATCGTTCATGCATTGCACGACATGATATATTGCATGCTGCATCTGTTTGCTGCGTTACGTCACTCTTCTTACTGGGTTTTGACCCCTTCCCTTTGGGGCTGTTTTGGTTGTGTATGTGGTTTTTCAGGTTTTGCAACTGGCCCTGGTGGTGCTTTAGCCAGTGGAGCCCCATAGGCGTTGTTGGCTGCGTTACGTCACTCTTCTTACTGGGTTTTGACCCCTTCCCTTTGGGGCTGTTTTGGTTGTGTATGTGGTTTTTCAGGTTTTGCAACTGGCCCTGGTGGTGCTTTAGCCAGTGGAGCCCCATAGGCGTTGTTGAGTTCCCAATTATGTATATAGTCCATAGAGTCTTTTACCAGGGATGCCCTGAGTAGTTGTGTTTTAAAGATATGATGTTTTCGTGGTTGTGATTATATACATGTATTATTTGAGAGTTTTGTACAGGGATTTTGAATTGTTGAGAGAAGTGCCTCTTTATCGGGGACTCATGTGCCTTCCAGAACCAGGGGTCTAGTATTCGACTTTGTTAGAAGTCGGTATTTTGAGTATTCGCGTTATTTTAAAGTTATAGTTTCCGTCAGGCCAAAAGAAAAATTTTATCCACTTTTTAAGCTTCCTTGTTTCTGGATTAATTGTGTGCTTAACTCTGATTTAGAGCACCGAGCCTGACAGTGAGGACTTAGGAGCTTAAGGCTTAATCGTTTCTTGTGTTTAGTTGATTTAACTGATTGTACTTGCAAATTGTTTTCTGTTAATATAATATATTTTTCTGCACAAGTTTTGTCATCACTAAAAAGGGGGAAATTTATGGATAATTTATAAGTTTTGGTGAAGACAAGAAGAGATTAATCAGCTCAAGGAATTATAAACCAGATCAAGACAGAGCTTACTGTGTTGATTATTGAAATCAGATCGAAACTAAACTGGTTAAGGACAAACCAGCTCAGAGACTTAAACAAAGGCTAAGTTGGTTAAGGACGAACCAGCTCAGGATATTTAACCAAGCTGGTTAAAGACAAACCAGCTCGGAAGAACAGAAACAAATTAGATCAGTTTACAAGAGCAGAAAATATGCAAACAGGACGGGTAGAACGAACTTTGTTTTGAAACAGTTGAGAAAATAGCTAAGAGCAAAGCTGATTCAGGGATGACGTTAGTAAGGGCAATTTAGCCAGATTCTTTTAGAAGAGGTGGATGCAATCAGGATGGTTTGTGTTTCTATAGAATAAAACAGAAGTGAACAAAGGTTGTTATCTGGAACAGTACAGATCAAAGCGACCAGATCAGCTTAGAGCAGTTCAAGCACAGCGACCAGATCGGAACCCAGCTGAGTAAAGACAACTCAGCTAGATGGATTTAAGATTGTTTTGAGGTTTCGTACAGACTGATTTGATGTGTTGACTTATGAAGTTTGCTTTGTAGTCGTTAGAACTACTTTGAACTAATCCTAGATATCCAGAGGTGTTTTCATTTGAGAACGGCATAAAGGTTTCTAAAATAGGAATAGCATTTAATGAAGTTGTACGTGAACAGTACAAGCATTTAAGACGCCGCAGACGTCTCACTTTGGATTTATACGACGTGTCTGCTGGTAACATTTATTATCGTTGTATCCAAAGGGTATAAATTGGAGAAGCAAATCAGTTGGAGACACCTAATGCTCACGAACTTACGAACCATCGAATTAGCGAAGCGAAAACAGAGTTCAACTGTCAAACCAGCTCACAGCTAGTGACACACACACGACTTATTGTATATCAACTCTTTGTGTCACACAATATTTTTAACCTCACTCAGTAGTGTTGAGATTTCCTTGTAAATCAAAAACAGAGCGTTGAGTGCTAGAATAGCAAATCAGCTTAGAGCTGTTTCCTTGTATTTTAGAACGGATCGAGGGTCTGTGTCTATTTAGAGATTACTTGGAGTTCTTGCAGCTGCTGACTGTTGAATCGGGTTTGTACAAGGAGTTGTATAAATCAAAGCTTCTAGTGGAAATATTTCTTGTTGAGGAAGAAGGGAAGACGTAGGAGTTTAAACTCCGAACTTCCATAAACAAACTCTTGTTCTTTCTCTTTACGTTTACTCATTTTACCTGTTCACTGTTCAATCATGTTATTTCCACACACTTATTTTTGTTACAAGAGAATAGATTTGCATTGAGATCCTCCAAGATGGTAACTCGGCTTAGAGATTAGCGAAGCTTGTAAAATCTTTTTAAAACAGTTTTCAAGAAAAAGTTGCAAATGAATGCATTCACCCCCTTTGAACTCTCGAGTCGTATTTTCAATCCCAACACGAGAGATTTCATACTTAAGGAAAGTATTTAGTAAGTAGCCTAAAACCCATGAGATTAACCTCACAGACAAACTATATATGTCTAACATGCTTGATCGAAAATTTATTAATAGAGATCAAACTATATACCCCATCGTATCGACAAGGACTATTAAACAAGTCACGGTCCATAGCGCACATACTAAAAGTTAATTCCGAGATCCATTATCTAGGAGGACGTACACATTATATTATGTAGTATATATACATGCCCTGACACACATCGACTGGAAAGAAAAAAAGTAAGGCGAGCTCACAGTTCATTAATTTATTTGGTCAGTATCTTTAAGCATTGGATCGTACGAGAATTAAAAGAATCTTCGTTACCACCTTAATAAATAAATTTAAAGCCGGCCGGCGGTGGCAGATTCATTTTCTGCAACGCCACCTGTATCTTCCCCAACCCCCCCAAAACAAATTTAATGAACGTACTTCATTAATCAATGCTCGCTTCGATATATAATTCCACCGTTTTAATTACTAGCATGCACGTTTATATATATATATAAAAAAGTGTGTGTGTTATGGTGCTCCTCTGGTTATTCTATTTTGTCCTGTTTCCAACGTTAATATTGCAATATAGATTCAGATGTACATACAGAACGAAGGTGGGAGGGGGATCCCACGCATAAATAATTCATTTATATATATATATATATATGGAAGGGGGATCCCACGCATAAATAATTCATTCTTAAATAAATATATATATATGTATATATATAGATGGAAGGGGGTTCCACGCATAAATAATTCATTCTTAAATATATATATATATATATATATAAGATGTTTTATGGATATACGTGCTGTAGATATCTCGATTTACGATCTACTTTAGGACAATATTTGTCAAGTAAACTGAGATATGATAGGATATGATTAATGATAAATTGATTATAAATAAATATTGAATTATATAGAAAATAATATTTGATAAGATTAATATGTTTATTTAATAGAGAATAATGTTTGAAAAGATTAATATGTTTGATTTGATAAATTTCGGTTAAAATATAAAATTAAATTTTTAATCTTTATAAAAATTAAAATAGTTTAAAAAAGAAGATGATGATGGTAATATTGTAATTTTATATTAATGATTTGATTAATGTGAGATATAAATTAAAAATTTTATTAATGTGAAATAAAAATGTAATAATTTGATTGATTCGAGAAAGATAATAATCAAGTCGAACTCGAGATATAATAGGATTAGGTGTGAGGACCCGATAATAATTACCCGATAATTTGGTTAGAATTAATATTTAATTATTTTAAAAGCATGGAATAAAATAATCAAGCCAAATAATTATTATTAGAAATTATAAGATTTTGTGCTAAAGTTATGTATTTTTGGAGTCTGAGTCTGCGATGAGATAAAATACATATTGATGCCCCCTAACACAACCTCGGGACCCGAGGACCGAGCAACACGCTCCAGGCCCTGACCTATGTCGCTAAGATCGGGAGGTCGTCCGAGAACTTGTGCGCAGATCGGGAATGTTTCCCGAGGACAGTGTCATGTCTACCAGAATCTAATCCGGTTCCGTCTTTCCTTATTTAAACTAGAATCCAACCAGGATACGTCTTTCCTTATTTGAACAACTAAATCACCGAGGATCGCGAGAGTATCTCGCTAGAGATACTCGATTTAGGCGAATATTCGTCGGGATATGCTCATCTCCACTGCCTAGCCCTTCTAGAAATACCAGGTACGCCCCATTCATTCATAAACACATTATGGCATTCTTTTGCACCCAGTACATATTTTCTTATTGCTCTCTTTTGTTCTCGCATCCTGCCTGAATTAAGCATCGGAGGGGATTCACCGGACACTCTTCCGGTGCCATCTGACTTGTGATATGTGGCTGCAGGCACCTCGAAGAACCAACCTCCATTCACCAGTAATCCCGACGTCCGGAGCTCTCGAGGTGGTGGTTGCTCGTCGGTTAAGATAATTTGGCTACATCAATTGACGCCGTCTGTGGGAAATTAAGAAAAAGAAAGATAAGATGCCACCAAAGAGGAGTAGAGCTCAGGGAATGGGAGAATCCAGCCACACGCAGGGTCTGTCTCAGGGGTCTGAAAACCCCAGTCTCACTGTGGAACAGATAGCCCAACTGGTAGCGGATACAGTAGAACAGATATTGGCGAACCGACCTGAGTGACACCCACCGTCCGATCAACAAACTGAGGAGATCAGGAAGCTGCGAGAGGAGGTTGCCCGACTGAGGGAAGAAAGAAGCTCGGCACCCTCACCCTCCCAACTCGGGAGGTCCCCTTTTCTGCTGAGGTACTGGCTGCTGAGTTATCCCAAAATTTTAAGTTCCCGAACGTCAGAGATTATGACGGGATGGGAGATCCCGATGAGCACCTGTCTCAGTTTGAAAACGCAACTACGTTATAGTAGTGTAAGCCTAGTAGCCTCCTTAAGAAAGAAATAATAGATCAATATGCCATGCTTCAGTTAATAGGTCGCATAGCCAAGCTCCACCAGTATGATAATCCCATCAAGTGCTGAGTTTTCCTCACTACCCTCGTTCGATCTGCACAACAGTGGTTCAATCTCTTGTCGACCGGGAGTATCAAGAGCTTTCAGGATTTTAGTCAGGCGTTCCTTCATCAGTTCGCTAGTAGCAAGAAGCAATCGATGACCACGTTGAATCTGTTTACGGTGAAGCAGAAAGAACAGGAGAGTCTTCAGGGATATATCCGGCATTTCAACAGAACTATCATTGAAGTGCCGTCCGTCACGCCGGATTTGATGATCAGGGGCATCACCCAGGGGTTTGTGAGGTGGTGATTTCTTCAAGTCCCTGGTCAAAAAGCCCCAGAAAACGTTTGATGAGCTCCTCATGAAATCATAGAAGTATGTCAACGTAGAGGAGATACAGTCCTCAAGGAGAAGTGAACAGAAAATACCACCTCGGCCTGGTCGAGATAGTCGGACAGAGAGAGCCCCACCAAGGCCATCCAGACAAGAACCTTCTTTACTGTTGGGGGATTTCACCGCTCGGACGCCATTGAAAATAAGCAAGGTTCGGGTTTTGGAAATTTGTGATGAGCGGAAGGTGGTGTAGCGACCTCGCGGAAGTGATGGGGCCCCGAGGAACCCCAGGTCAGATAAATTTTTTGATTTTTACAGGGATTACGATCACACCACCTCGAGTGCCGACAACTGTACAATGAGTTGGAGTGCATCATCCAGAGTAATCCTGATCTACGGTCGATATTAGCAGGGGATGGACAACCTCGAAGGGATAAGAGGACCCGAGGAGGAGAAATTGGCGACAGGATAAGAGGCCAAAAAGGCGAGAGAGAATGCCCCAGAATCAGGATTGGGACCCTCCCCGAGAAGAGCAGTGGTCAACCCAACCTCGGGGAGTCATCCAAATTATATCAAGAGGACCTAATGATAGGGACTCCAATCGGGCGAGGAAAGCACGGTGCCATCGGATGGATGTCGGGGAAGTGGAGAAGAAGTGCTCGAGGCCAAAATCTCATTCGGCCCCGAGAACTTACCGGCTGATGTCAAGGAACATAATGACGCTCTTGTTATTCGGGCGATGATTGTGAATTATGAAGTGGTCCGCATCTTTGTGTATTCGGGGAGCTCAGTCAATGTATTCTTCAAGGGGCTTGTAGATCAGATGGACCTCAGGGAGTATCGTATGGAGCCAGTGCAAACACCATTGTTCGGGTTCACAGGTAATTCTTTACAACCTGTGGGGGTCGTTCAGTTTCCTCTGTCACTTGGATCAAAGAAGTACAGAAAGACTAAGGTCGTCGAGTTTACTGTGGTAGATGCACCTTCTTCCTATGCTGTCATCCTGGGAAGGCCAACCATGGCCGCCTTCATGGCCGTGGCCTCGGCCTTGCATCAGAAGATCAATTTCCCGGTGGGAGATTTTGTGGGTGAAGTGCTCGAGAATCGGAATATGGCACGGAAATGTTATGTGGAAGAAGTGAGAGTGGAGCAGAAGGTGGCTAAGTCCCGGGCTCAAGAGTATCTTAGGGCTCGGGAGGACATAGGAGTGAACATTGTCGGGGAATATTTTCAGCTGACCACCGAGGATGAGGAGGAGGAAGTAGTTCTCATTTCCCCGACTGGAGTACTAAAGATTTCCAAGACTCTCTCAGAAGGTGTGCAGACACAACTGATCCAGTTCCTAGAAAGAAACAAGGATGTGTTCTCCTGGTCCCCTTCCGACCTGAAAGGGGTCAGGCGCGAAGTGATGGAGCGCCGGCTGAACGTCTCCCTGAATCCTGACCAGTCATTCAAAAGAGGAGACACTTCGGCCCTGAGAAGGACGCGGTGGTTAGGAGTCAGGTCGGGGACCTATTACAGGACGGACATATACGAGAACTTTCCTACCTGGTTGTCTAATGTTGTTCTGGTACCTAAAGCTACAGAAATGTGGCGGATGTGTGTGGACTTTAGGGTCTGAACAAGGCCTGCCCTAAAGACTGCTATCCACTCCCACAAATTGATCAGCTCGTCAATTCCACCTCCGGTCACGAGCTGCTCAGTTTTTTGGACGCCTATCAGGGGTATCATCAAATCCCACTGGCCGAAGAGGATCAGCGCAACGTCAGTTTTATTATGACAGATGGGACATTCTAGTATGTCGTCATGTCCTTCGGGCTTAAGAATGCAGGGACAACTTATTAGAGACTGATGGACAAGGTATTCAAAAACCAGATTGGGAGAATGTCGAGGTGTATGTCGATGATATTGATAAAGTCTCGGGAAGAGGATAATTTTATATCCGATGTAGAGGAAACTTTCAGCACTCTTCGGGACTATCAGATCAAGTTGAACCCCGGAAAGTGTGTGTTAGGAGCTCGGACTGAAAACTTCTTGGGGTACATGGTCACTCGTCGGGGAATCGAGGCTAACCCGGAGAAGGTATGAGCTCTTACTTCAATGTGCCATACTTGAAACATTCAGAAAGTCCAGAGGTTGACAGGGAGGATCGCTGCGCTCTCTCGATTTATCTCTAGATCGGCTGATCGGAGTCTCCCTTTCTTCAAGATACTCCGCAAGGCCAAAAATTTCAAATGGAATGAACATAATGATTGGGCTTTTCAGGAGTTGAAGGAATACCTGAAGGGGTTGCCAGTTCTCAACAAGCCCGAGCTCGGGAAACCCCTGTTTGTGTATCTCGCTGCCACCCCACAAGCGGCTAGCTCAGTCCTTCGGGAGGAAGGACAGATGCATGAACCAGTGTATTTTGTGAGCCATGCTCTGAATGGGGCTGAACTGAATTACCCCACACAGGAGAAGCTGGCCCTGGCCTTGATTATTACAGCTCGGCGCCTCAAGCCTTATATCCTATCTCATCCAATTATCGTACTTACCAACAGCGATTGGGCCAGATTGTTTCTCATACCGATGCTTCAGAAAGGCTCGTCAAGTGGGTCACAGAGCTCAGTGAATATGATATACCGTTCAAGCCTCGGGCGACGATACAAGCACAAGCATTAGCAGATTCTGGTAGAGACAGTGCACCTCGAGCAAGAGTAGAGATGGAAGGTTTATGTGGATGGGTCTTCTTTCTCATCTTGAAGCGGCGTCGGGGTAGTCATGGTGTCCCCCTGTGGGAAGAAACAAGTCTGGCGAAAACTCTGGACTTCAAGGCCTCAAATAACAAAGCGGAGTATGAGGCCCTGCTTATTGGGCTCCGAGCAGCAAAGAATATGGGGATAACTCGGGTAGTAGTCTATTCAGATTCCCAGTTGGTGGTTCAACAGAGCAATGAGAAATTCGAGATAAAGAACGAAATAATGGTGAAATATGCGGAGACTTTTAGCAAGCTGATGGAAGCCTTTTCCGAAGTTATCCTGGAGCAGATACCTCGGGGAAATAATGAAAAGACGGACAGACTTGTGCGTATGGCTAGCTCTCTTGCACTTTACTCGGGAAAAGAAGTACAGGGAAAGGAACTGCTCTCACAGGGGTGTCAGGTCGGATAGAATCATGGAGAAATACCTGCCTTAGTTTGGCAGCATGACATAATTTAATACCTCCTCCGAAGGGTTGTGCCCGAGGACCCTCGCTAGGCTCGAGAAATCAATCTTTGAAGCCTGTACTCTATGATGCTGGATGATAAGCTATATAAGTGGTCCGTCACACGACCGCTATTGAAGTGTTTGGGTCCCTGTGAGGATTGAGAAATTCGAATAGTGATTAATCAGTTTTGCTTAGGATTAGTCACAAGATTTTAGGATTTGTTTCTTAGCGGGTATCGAAACTACGTCGTTTGGATAAGTTGTTACGACATTGTTTTGGGTGTAATGCTATGTGTCAGCTGTTGGTTGTGTTGGTCATCAGCTGGAGAGGGATCTTATGCGTTGATATGACCAGGAGTTGGTTTGATCAGCTGTTGACAGTGATGGTGACGTATCCCTTAACGACGTCATTTGAGTTAGTTAGTTGCTCAGCTGTTGGTCGTTGCGCGAGAGATTTAACCTCAGCTATTGGAGCACTGCGGCGTCGTTTTGATTAGTTGTAACGGTGTCGTTTGATGTTGTGTAATTGAATTGCAACGTCTGTTGGTGTCTGCTGTTCCCGTTGAAAAGAAACGTTGGATTCAGTTGTAAGAATTCTACTGTAGCATTACATGACGACTGATTTAGAGGAGCAGCAGCTGTTGTATGGAGATTTATATATATAAGTGTTGAGCGACACTTAGATTATTTTCCACCCGATATTTCTTATCTTCATCTTCAAAACCCTCGATTGCTACTGTTCATCTGAACATTTCTTCCTTAGATTTCTATCGATTCCAGCCTTTGTTTTGAACGAGATTGGTGGGGTTGGATTCTCCTTGAGTTGCTCTTTCGATTGCTACCCATTTGAGGCTGTAGTTCGACCTTGGAGAGGATCGCGAAGTAGCAGTGTTGTTCGATTATCTTCGCCAAGTGAAACCCGAGACTTCTTCAGCTCTCTTTAGCTTTTGGGTAAGAATTTCCTGCTGTTCTAAGCTTAGTATTAGCTGCTAGTACTTTGTTTAGAGGTAGAACCAGAGTTAGGTTCTTGTCCGTAGGAAATTTTGTGTAGAGGATCAGATTTGAGCTAAAATATTAGATGCCTTGTACATATTTCAGCTTCCAGGAAGTGCCTGCTGTGTTGGGCGTGACCAGCGAGGGGCAGATTTGTGCAGGTTGAGTTGTGCCGTGCCTTGAGAAATCTGTTGAGGTAGATTTTAAGCTATTAGAGGTACGAATTGAGCAGCTCTAATAGCTTTGAGCGTGGACATGGCTATATTTCGTGTTATGAATTCTGTGTGGAATTTATGGCTGAATTACATGAACAGATTTTACCTGATTTGGTTATTGATGTTCTGTTTTCACGTATTGTTATTTTATGCATTTAGAATTAATTATTGAATGGCATTCATGCATACATCTTGAGCCAGATTGATTGATTTATGTCCCGATTGAGAGCCACGTTATTACTGGCCGACAGATGTGTCGTGCCCGAAAAGTCCAACGCTATCATCGAAGTGGTGACTGCCGGATTCGAGTGTCTACCACCGAGCTGTGATGGGCTGACGGGCCCCAAAGATCACGGACCGATGATTTCCCCGATTGATACACTGTGTGGTTATAGAGGCTCGACTTGAGTTGATTTGCCAGTTGATACACTGGTCTTGATTATCTATTCCTTGATAGCCTCATGCATTTCATAGCATTAATTTATAGCATGTTGCATGATTTGCTGTTTTGATGGCTCTTCGTACTGAGGCTTGACCTCGTATTTCTTTTCCTGCTTTTGTGTCTTTTGGGTCTGTGTTACCCATTTGCAGGATCTACAGATAACCAAGCTGGACCAGTGGAGCGCCAGCTGGTCGATCCCCATTCCCTTGAGTCCCAGTTATATATTGTATTATGTATTGAACCAGGGAATGCCCTGTGTTTTTATGTATTGGGATCTGTATCTGCTTTGATATTTGATGTTACCTGTTTTTGTATGAGTTTGATTTAACTTGTATTTTGATTATTGATATTTTGAATGACTATTTGAGTTCGGGCCTAAATTATTTCGAAAATTTTTAAGCCCGATTTTACGCTTCCGTGATTATGTGCTTGTTTGTGCGTTAATTTGAGTGATTAGCACGGGGCCTGACATTTTTGGTATCAGAGCTTAAACTGGGATAAGCTCGATTTCATTTGATCACACTCGAGTCTAGGCACAGAGTTTTGATTTTATTTTTGATTGACTCTGTGGCTTATGTGATTATATTATCTGTCTCTTTGATATCTGCTATTAGTATTATCTTGAGAATTGTTTAGATGCTGCAGAGGAGAGGTAAAGGTAGGACTACTAGACGTATCGCAGAGGAGTCTAGGGCCTCGGATAGTGATGAGGGCAATCAGCAGGTTGAGAATATTACGAGACAGATAGGCGAGATGGAGCTAGTCTTAGCTACATTCCAGCGGACGAACCCTCCGACTTTTGCTGCTGCTGAGGGTGGTGCGTTGGCCGAGAGTTGGATAGTGCAGATGGAGGAGCTGTTTGATACTTTGGAGTACACTCCTGAGAAGAGATTAAAGCTGGCGGTGTTGCAATTGAGGGATAATGCGCAGCGCTGGTGGAGAGGTACTTCCCGTATCTTACGTGAGAGTGGGGATGTGATTACTTGGGAGAGCTTCTGTGCCGCGTTTCGACAGGAGTATACCCCGGAGTCCTACTACAGCAGTCGAGAGCACGAGTTTAATAATCTGAAGCAAGGGAACATGAGAGTAGCTGAGTATGCCCGACAGTTCTCTTCGCTCTTGATGTACGTCCCCCATGCTAACCAGGAGAGGACGAAGAGGAACAAGTTTATGAAGGTTGTGAGGCCTGATTTGTTCCGGATGGTGTTGTCTGGTTCTCCTGCGACTTATGTTGATGTTGTGAATAGAGCGATAGACATTGAGGAGAGTTTTTTGGAGGCAGAGGTTCCGGTTCAGCCGACGTCTGGATGTGCTTTTCAGCCGGTGCAGAGTATGTTGCAATCGTTCCAATCTCCTCAAGGGTCGCAACAATCGAATCATCAACAGTTTAGACCTCGAGGGAAGCAGTTCAAGAAGAAGGAGAATTCGAGTTCCTCCGGTTCTGTGAGTTCTGGTAGCAGTGGTTCTGGCAGTATGTCTTGTGGACAGTGCGGGGGGAAGCATCCGACTTCACAGTGTCGTGGAGTTCAGGGGTCTTGCCGTAACTGCGGACAGCCTGGAAACTATGTTAGAGTGTGTCCTTTGTTGAGGGGACAGACTTTGGTTCCTTCGCTGCAGGGTTTGGCTGGTGGTTCTTCACAGATAACGTAGTTTCCTGTTCCGATCCAGCGATCTGGATTTCAACCCCATGAACCGTCTAGGTTTGGAGGATCTTCTAGACCTCAGTTTCAGATACCGCAGCAGGCCCGGGTGAATGCCTTGTCGGGGGAGCAGGCTGAGGAGACACATGGTATGTTTATCGCAGGTACATGTTCTATCTTTGATTTTCCTACGAGAGTTTTAATTGATACAGAAGTGTAACACTCATTTGTTTCTGCATGGTTTGTGCATGAGTGTGGGTTGAGAGCTACCCCACTGTGTGATGTTGTATCTGTATCTACTCCTGCTGGTGTGTGGGTGATGTCCCATGAGATTGTGGTGGATAGTGTGATTCGATTTGATCAGAACGTGCTAGTGGCGAATCGGATTGTCTTGGAGATGAGGGATTTTGATTGCATCTTGGGAATGGATGTATTGTCTAGCTATAAGGCTACTGTTGACTGTTTCCATGGTGTGGTGAGATTTCGCCCCGATTCAGGTGAGAAGTGAGATTTCTACGGCACGGATTCGAGGTCGAAGATTCCACTAGTGTCTTCCATGGAGATGTTTAGTCTGTTATCGCTGGATAATGCTGGATTTATGATCTATGCGCTTAACGTTTCCCAAGAGTTGAAGGAACTCAAGGAACAGTTGAGAGACCTTTTGGAGAAAGGCTTCATCAGACCGAGTATGTCGCCTTGGGGAGCTCCGATTCTCTTTGTGAAGAATAAGGATGGATCTATGAGGATGTGTGTTGTTTTTAGACAGTTGAATAAAGCGACGGTGAAGAACAAGTATCCTTTACCGAGGATTGATGACTTGTTCGATCAGTTGCAAGGATCGGTAGTGTACTCGAAGATTGATTTATGCTCTGGCTATCACCAGTTACGAATTAGAGATGCTGATGTGGCGAAGACAGCTTTTCGGACGAGATATGGGCATTATGAGTTTCTTGTGATGCCGTTTGGGTTGACGAATGCCCCAGCTATTTTCATGGATTTGATGAATCGCGTCTTTAGCGAGTACATCGATCGGTTCGTGATTGTCTTCATAGATGACATCTTGGTGTATTCGAGGAGTTTGAGAGAGCATAAGGAGCATCTGAGATTGGTGTTGCAAAGATTGAGAGACTCGCAGTTGTACGCCAAGTTCAGCAAGTGTGAATTTTGGCTTGATAGAATTATCTTCTTGGGTCATGTTATTTCAGCACAAAGAATTTCGGTGGATCAGAGTAAGGTCGAAGCAGTTCTTAACTGAAAGATACCTAGGAATGTTTCTGAGATCCGTAGCTTTTTGGGATTGCTGGCTATTACAGCCGTTTCATCGAGAAGTTCTATTCAATATCTAAGCCTATGACTCAGTTGACTCAGAAGGATAGGAAGTTTGTGTGGACTAACGAGCGCGAGTCTAGTTTCAGACATTGAAGGAGAAGTTGACTACTGCTCTTGTTTTGGCTTTACCGTCTGGATCTGGAGGATTTGTTGTATGCTCCAATGCTTCTCTGAATGGATTGGGATGTGTTCTAATGCAGAACGGGTACGTGATTACGTATGCGTCTCGACAGTTGAAGCCTCACGAGATGAGGTACCCCGTACATGATTTAGAATTGGCTGCTATTGTGTTTGCCTTGAAGATTTGGCGACACTATTTGTATGGTGAAGAGTTTGTGGTGTACACCGACCACAAGAGTTTGAAATATATCTTCACTAAGTCAGATTTGAATATGAGGCAACGTCGTTGGATGGAATTGCTCAAGGATTTCAATTGTGAGATTCAGTATCAGCCTGGGCGATTGAAATTAGTATCCGATGCTTTGAGTAGGAAAGCCCATCCACATATGTTAGCATCTTTGAGTGTCTCGAGAGTCTACGAGCAGTTGAGTACTTCTGGTTGGAGATTTCAGCCGGGTGATCAGTACTTCTTGGTTTCCTCGATTCGGGTTGAACCGCAGATTGTGAGTGACATTAGGGAATCGCAGAGGACTGATCCCTATATCCATGAGTTGAGGATTAAAGGCCGAAGTGGTCAGTCTGATGATTTTTCTGTTGCTTCTGATGGGTGTCTGAGATTTTGAGGGAGATTAGTGGTTCCGAGCCTAATTGACTTGAAAGAGACTATTATGAATGAAGCGCATTGTAGTCGGTACAGTGTGCATCCGGGCGAGAGAAAGATGTATCATGCCTTGAAGTCTCACTACTGTTGGGCAGGTATGAAGAGCGACATTTCTGGTTTTGTTGCTAAGTGTTTGAATTGCCAGCAGGTCAAGGCGGAGAGGATGAGACCTGGTGGTTTATTACAGAGTTTAGAGGTGCCTCAATGGAATTGGGAGCACATCGCCATGGATTTTGTGACTCATTTACCTCGATCGAGTAGTGGATGTGATGCTATTTGGGTGGTGATTGATCGACTCTCGAAGTCAGCCCATTTCATTCCCTATGATGTGAGGTGTTCGATGAAGAAAAAGGCGAAGTTGTATGTCGACCATGTGGTTAGAATTCATGGAGTGCCTGTTTTGATAGTGTCTGATAGAGATCCAAGATTCACCTCTCGATTTTGGAAGAGTTTGCAGGCAGCGATGGGTTCTAGATTGTCTATGAGTATAGCCTATCACCCACAGACGGACGGTCAGTCTGAGAGGACCATTCAGACTTTGGAGGATATGCTGCGTGCAGTTGTGATGGATTTCAGTGGTGGCTGGCAGGATTCGTTGTCCTTAGTCGAGTTTTCGTATAACAACCGCTACCAAGTGACTATCGGGATGGCTCCGTTTGAAGCTTTGTATGGTCGCAAGTGCAGATCTCCAATCTATTGGGAAGAGGTTGGTGAGAAACAGCTTTCTACTTGTCAGGCCCCGTGCTAATTACTCAAGATAATAGCACAATTAAGCACATAATCACGGAAGCGAAAAATCGGGCTTAAAAATTTTCGAAATATGATTGGGCCTGAACTTAAAAACAACATTCAAAATATTCATAATCAAAATACGAATTGACTCAAACTCGTATCAAACAGGTAACACAAATATCAATTCAAATACAGATCCCCAAAAATACATAAGACACGGGGCATCCCCCGGGTTCGATACATAAATAAAATAACTGGGACTCATGGAAATGGGGATCGACCAGCTGAACCTCCACCCTGTCCATCTTGGCTACCTGAAGATCCTGCAAATGGGTAACGCAGACCCAAACAACACAAAAGCAGGAAAAAAGATACGAGGTCAAGCCTCAGTACGAAGAGCTATCTAAACAGCTAAACATGCAACATTCCATAAATCAATGCTATGAATGCATGAGGGCTATCAAAGATCGGGTAGCTAGACCAGCAAGTCGACTGGCAATCATATCGATCGAGCCTCTATACCACGCACAGCAATTCAGCCGATGGAAATCATCGGTCCGTGATCTTCAGGGCCCGTCAGCCCATCACAGCTCGGTGGTCTTCAGACACGACAAGTCAGTCGGTCACCACTCCGATGATAGCGTTGGACTTTTCAGGCACAACAAGTCAGTCGGCCAGTCACAACGTGGCTCTCAATCAGGTCATAAATCAATCTGTCAGGCTCAATATGTATGCATGAATGCCAATTCAATAATCAATGCACAATGCATACAATTCATTACGTGAAACAGCATATAGAATTCAAACAATTCAACAGACTGCCACGTAAATTCACATAATCAGATCAGCAAGTTCATAACATCGATCACACCCATGTCCATGCTCAAAGCTGTTAAATCTGCTCAATTAGTACCTTCAATAGCTGAAATCAACCTCAACAGATTCTTACAAGGCACGGTACCACAATTGAAGCAAGTCAGCTTCTTCCTGATTTCGAAAATCCCAGCAGATACCTCCTGCGAACTCAAATCTGTCACAGGGCCTCACATATCAGCTTAATTCTCGTTCAAATCTAAACTTCTAAACATCATAGCCTACAATCAGAACCCTGCTCTAGTTCTACAAGTCTACCGAAGCTAGAAACAACAAGAAATGCTCACCCAGAAACTCAAACCAGCAGAAGAACCAACAAACTTCTCTGTACGAAGACACAGCAACCTCGCACTTCTTCTCCAACGTTGATCCAGGGCTTCAAATGGGTAGCAATCGAAAGAGCAACTCACAATGAATCCAGCGCCACCTAAATCTCTCAAATCATAGGCGGATAACGACGGCAAACGACGGAATTTAAGTCATGGTGAACAGTAGCTAACGAGGGTTTGGATAAGAAGATAAGAAATATCGGGTTCTAAAAATATTTCTAAGTGTCGATCAACGCTTATATATATATAACCCTCAAATCCAACAGCTGCTGATCGCAAAATATTCAGTCGACGTGAACAGTGGATATCTTACAGCAGCTTTGTTGGGGATCCGGATCTGCACCCCGGCAGGCAGCGGAAGAACAATAAAATTTAACCGGGATGCGATCAATACGAAAAACAAATCAATTAATGTATCAACATACATAGGGCGTTTCAGGCGCGTTACCTCGCTGGCACTTGTGCCTGGCTCCAACCGGTGTTTCAAGAACCCGGCTCTTCTCGGTAGATTACGGTAGAAACGCCAATCCGGTCCACGACCAGATCCGAGACTCCTTCGTCAGACTGCACTAGAAGTTTATCGGATTCTCCTC
>KV020090.1:0-12099 GCA_001598015.1 Dorcoceras hygrometricum | reverse complement strand
GCGAATTTCCATGGGTGGGGTTTCCTGTACAAAGAGTCTTGCTTCGCGTCGAGAAAATCTGAATTTTCGTGGAGAAGATGAAGTCTGCGTCGCTAAACGCCAGCTGCTGAAGTTGCGTTGCTGCTGAATAGTTGTTGCTGAATCGTTGTAAATCACCTGCTGATTATCTTTAAGTAACGCACTTGCTGATTCAAGATAATCGTAGCTATCTGCTGGTTTTAAATCATCGCACAAGCCATCTGCTGAATCTTTAGCGCGAAGGCAAAATGCTGTCGTATCGACTTCTTCAAACGACATCGTTTTGCTATCGCTAAACTTCAAGTACCATCTGCTGGATTTAAATAATCCAAACGACATCGTAAGGGTTACGTCAGTATCGCTTCCACCTGCTGGTTCTCCAGTCGCAACGCATTACTCACAATCCCCAAGCTGCTGGTTCCAAAACGCAGCGTTTCAACTTAACGAAACGGCGTCGCTCCACTTCTTCGACTGTTTTCCCAAACCAGCAGCTGGTCACTCTTAACTCGTGCATCTGCTGATCCAGCAGTCAATCCCTCAAAAATATTGACCAACACGTGTCGCCTTCTCGAACACTCTCGCGCTAGCAGCAACCTCTACGATCGAAACGACGACGTATCTTCCCTTGCGCTCCAGTAACCAATTAAATGCGCAACTGCTGGTTCTTCGTAACGACGGCGTTTTACTCTCACGCCATCAACTGCTGAATTTCGACCACCCTGCTGATCAGAAATATTTCGTAAACCCATATAGCGACAGAATCGTGTCTATGGTTTACTGATCAGTCCCTAAGTTTTGCTCCACTACGGGGTCGAGGCCATTAGTTACACACAGTAACCCAGAAATCCGAAATATTTCGTAGACCCATGTAACGACAGCAAAAATCAGTACACGCGGAGTTTGAATGAGACAAAAATCTGGACAAAAGGTGCTCGAACAGTAGACGAAAACTGAACTTTCGAAATGAATACATATAATATAAACAACGAAATATATATTAGCAAAAGCCCACTTACTATTCAAAGTTTGATTTTTACGTGAACTGAGCGAAGCCTGAAGTCTGGTTTACGAATATGGGGTGAAGTCTGGTAGCACGAATCCTGCTGTTTGAATGAAGTCTGGCAGTAACTCGATTGCACGAATTCTTCCTAAGTTTCGCACCTGCCGGTTCGTCGCTTGCACAGAACTTTGGCTAAGAATCTGCTGGAATTTCCGCAGCACTTTGTCGCGAAGAACTGTCGCTTTTCAGACTGAGGAAATTTCGAAATGGTGTGAGGAATTCTGTGGTCGTCCCCTGGTATTTATAGGCGTAGAGGTGAGAAAGTCGAGCGTCCGCCATTAAAAGCTCTTAAATCCCTATCATTACGTCGACTGTTACACGCGCATGATTTACGAGATTTAATTGTCCATTACTTCTCTCAATTCGGCGGTTACTGCGCGAAATCTGCCTTGTACATGTGAACAATCTTTGCGAATTTCCATGGGTGGGGTTTCCTGTACAAAGAGTCTTGCTTCGCGTCGAGAAAATCTGAATTTTCGTGGAGAAGATGAAGTTTGCGTCGCTAAACGCCAGCTGCTGAAGTTGCATTGCTGCTGAATAGTTGTTGCTGAATCGTTGTAAATCACCTGCTGATTATCTTTAAGTAACGCACTTGCTGATTCAAGATAACTGTAGCTATCTGCTGGTTTTAAATCATCGCACAAGCCATCTGCTGAATCTTTAGCACGAAGGCAAAATGCTGTCGTATCGACTTCTTCAAACGACATCGTTTTGCTATCGCTAAACTTCAAGTACCATCTGCTGGATTTAAATAATCCAAACGACATCGTAAGGGTTACGTCAGTATCGCTTCCACCTGCTGCTTCTCCAGTCGCAACGCATTACTCACAATCCCCTCGCTGCTGGTTCCAAAACGCAGCGTTTCAACTTAACGAAACGGCGTCGCTCCACTTCTTCGACTGTTTTCCCAAACCAGCAGCTGGTCACTCTTAACTCGTGCATCTGCTGATCCAGCAGTCAATCCCTCAAAAATATTGACCAACACGTGTCGCCTTCTCGAACACTCTCGCGCTAGCAGCAACCTCTACGATCGAAACGACGACGTATCTTCCCTTGCGCTCCAGTAACCAATTAAATGCGCAACTGCTGGTTCTTCGTAACGACGGCTTTTTACTCTCACGCCATCAACTGCTGAATTTCGACCACCTGCTGATTTTCGACCAGAAGGTAAATATATATTTTTTTTTTTACGCGTTTTCACAGGCTCACTCATGGAACTTTACTTTGAATCTATCTTCTTACATCCCCACAGTTTTGAAAGAAACAAACATCAGTTTCCGTAAAACCAAATATTTTCTATTGTTTCTGAAAACAAAACACTTATAGCGAACCCATAGCATTTAGAAAAACCAGCTCAGTGAAACAGAAACCGTGCACTTGGAGAAACTGGACATCTCAAGCACACAAGCTGAAAGGAACATATTATGATTTCCTGGATAAGTCAAATAACAGAGAATACTTTCCTAAAAACACGAACAGTGGCTAAATAGAAATACTAAGGCTGGAAAACCCCCCCCCCCCTCCCCCCCATGAGCACCATCGAAATATTTAGAAATTTTAGAGAAAGGTGTGGTTTCTTTTTCTTGCTCAAAAGAGCACAACATCAAAATAAAAGAGAGCTCCAATAATGGAGGCAGTAGGTAACGTGAAGGTATGGGCATCTGTTAAGTGAAATTTTTCCTTATAAAACTTTTTCCTATACCTATTATTTTTATATATAATATAAAAGAAAATCATTTTAAATAAATAAAAAGAAACAATTAAAATCATTAAAACTCGAACCGTGCTCGGGTTAATCTCTTTCGAAATACTCTTGAACCACGTCCCTAAGCTTAAAACTGAAAATCAACACAGATGCAAACTGATGTGCTGAAGATGCGAAAATCACAGATTGACCCTTTTAGGTAATATAAATGACATGTGGATTTATGGATTTTCTGGGCGTTTCAATTACGGTGACTACTGCAGGTGCAGCCGAGGTCCTCAACCACCACCTGACGATCAAAACAGAGACAGTGGCACTACAGGTGGTGGTGGTGGTGATACTGATAGAAGCATTATGGAAACACTTCTTACTGCTGATAGACAAAGACAAAGAGAAAGAAGCAGAGGGCATAGTAGTGGATCTTATAAAAGAAGGAGATACTAGGATAGAACAGTTGTTGATTCCGTTGTACAAATCTTTTGTACTATTTATCAGTTAATGAAATTTATAATTTCAGCATTCCGTGTGCAATTTATTTTTTCTCATTCTTTTATCTCGGCTGCTAGTTTTGTCATCACCAAAAAGGGGGAAATTGTTAGGATAAAATTTATAGTTTTGGTGATCACAAAAAGTCAAGTAAAATTTGGACTTTCGGACGTTGGTTGCATATCCAGACGAGAGCTACAGTAAGTTGCATATTCAGAAGCTAGCTAAAGTGAAGAAATTTCAGACGAAGGGTATATTGATTCAAACGTGAGTTTATACAATCAGACGCAAGCTACAGTAGATTATTCACTCAGACGCAAGCTACAGTAAATTGCATTATCAGTCGATGGAATATATAAACCAGTCGGGACCTACAGTGATTTTGTGTAAGCAGTCGCTGATACTTGGTGTTTGCATATAGAAAAACTACGTCGTTTAAATAACTTAAAACGACAGCGTTTGGGTTAACGCTAGAAATCAGTCGTTGGGCTATGCATGTATCCAGTCTTTGGAATAACGCACATGTTAAGGCAATCAGCAGTTGAATACTTTCACATATTCCAGTCGCAACATCCTAAACGACGATGAAGTAATTTCAGGCGCAAGCGATAAAGAAATTCAAATACGATCATATATTCAAATTGAAGAGAATCAATGGTCTCAATCAAATCGTACAAATTGCCTGGAATTAAGGAGACAAGATCGATACTATTTTGGGTAAATAGTACATATTTACAGAGGTTGTTACACGGTTATTGCACAAATATGGAAGGCGACAAATTTGCTCTGACAGTGTGCATTTTACCTTGTAGTGGAGCAGAGTATACGGTTACAAGATTATCAGAATTTCAAAATGGATTTTGTTTCCTTAGCTATTCAAATGACCGTTGAGCGAAGACTATAAATACCAGCAGTTTGAATTGAAGAAGTATCCTTCGCTCTCACTATTTGCTGAAACTCTGCCAAATTGCTTTCTGAGCTATCTCACATATTGAAGTTATTCTCAAAGCTCAAAGATTCGAAGAACACAACCGTTGCTATTCATTGATATACCTTCGAGTCTATCTTCTGGTTACATTTTATGTAATCGAGTTTCATTGTTGAAACCAGAAGATTTTACAGTATATAGTGCATTTCACTGTTATATCATTAGTTGAGTCTGTAACGAACTGGCTTTGTGAAGCAGTTCGAAAAATATATTATTCATTACTTGTATTCAGCAGCTGTGTCTGCTTTGTGTGTGGTGTTGCTAGGAGTTCACCTTGAGCGAGGCTCGGTGATCGGGTGTGTGCAGAACAAACTCTGAACTCTTACTCTTTACATTACGCATTTATTAATTGTGTTATCTGTTCAAAATGTAATCGGTCTTTTTCTGAACATACTTTGTTGGCCGAGAGATTTGATTAAACTGAGATCCTTAAATCTGGTAACACGGATTTAAGTTAAGCAGCGCTTGTAAAACTATTTTAAAAGATTTCGAAAATTTAAAATCAAAGGAGTTCATTCAACCCCCCCCCCCTTCTGAACTCCTGCACTTGTTTTGATCCTATTTTGGGACTATCAATTGGTATCAGAGCCTGTGTATCTCAGCATTGAACAGTTTTTTTTGTGCTTTGTCTCATATATTAAAATGACTTCTCACAACAAGATTCCTATGTTTTCCAAAGAAGATTATGACGATTGTAAGATACGCATGCAAGCGCATCTGGCTGCTCTAGATGATGAAATGTGGGTGGTCCTCACTGAAGGGCCGCTGAAGATTATGAAGCCTAATCTAGCTTTTGCTATATCCAATGGCGAGCCTTAATTCCTTGAGAAGGCTAGACATGAGTATACAAGTCAAGACAAAAAAGAGTTTTTTTTGTGCTTTGTCTCATATATTAAAATGACTTCTCACAACAAGATTCCTATGTTTTCCAAAGAAGATTATGACGATTGTAAGATACGCATGCAAGCGCATCTGGCTGCTCTAGATGATGAAATGTGGGTGGTCCTCACTGAAGGGCCGCTGAAGATTATGAAGCCTAATCTAGCTTTTGCTATATCCAATGGCGAGCCTTAATTCCTTGAGAAGGCTAGACATGAGTATACAAGTCAAGACAAAAAAGAAAGCCAACTTGGATAATGTGGCCAGGGATATCCTTTACAAGACGCTGGACAAGGAAAAAAACATGTTCAGCAAAATCAAAACCTGCGCCACAGCTAAAGAATTTGGGAAAATCTGACTCAAATCTGTGAGGGAAGTGACGAGACGAAGGAGAACAAGCTGACGGTTTCTCAGCAGAAGTATGAGTCCATCAAAATGAAGGATGGAGAAACAATGAACGAGTTTGATGAGCGATTCAGTGCCATGGTGATTGAACTAACAGTCTGGGCAAAGAATACAGCAACAGAGAGTTGGCGCTGAAGGTGATGAGAGCGTTGCCCATAGAGTGGGACGTGAAGACAATGGCGATGAGGGAATCAAAGGACCTAAACCAGCTAGAACTTCACGATCTGTTCGCAAACCTTAAGGCATATGAGTTCGAATTGGAAACAAGAGCAGAAGTTGGTACATCTACCTCTCAGCCGACAAAAGCATTGGCAGCGACTACTACTAAACAGTGCTCTCCAGCACTAGCAAGACTGCTGATCAACTTAGCGACGACGTCATGTCCCTCTTCGTTAAGAAGTTTGGGAAATTCATGAGAAGATCTTTCAACCCTTCCTCTCCTTACAATAATTTTCATAAATCTGATAAAGCTGCTTCTGATATGAAATGTTATAACTGTGATCGTCCAGGGCACTTTGCAGCTGATTGCAACAGGCCCAAGAAGGAAGAAAGATATAGAAGAGATGAAAAGGAGGATCGAATCAGAAGGGATGAGAAGAGTGAAGACAGATCCAAGGATGATAAGAAGACAGCTGAAAGATACAAAGAAAGATCTAAGGATAGGCGGATGAGAGCAAGATCTGATAAGAAGCCTAGCAGAAAGTACGATCGAAAGGTGCTGGTCGCTTAAGAAAGCACCAAAATATGGGTAGATACTGACTCAGACTCAACATCCATCAGTTCTTCATCAAGTGACAGTGAACAAGAGGAGGTTCACTGCCTAATGGCTGACCAAACATCTGACGACGAGGTATTTGAATTCTCCAACATTGAATTTACACAAGAAGACCTTGTCAGTGAACTTAATGACATGGTCAAAGAGTACAGGAAGCTTTCTCACTCATTTGAGGAAATCAAGGCCGAAAACATAAGTCTGAAAATAGTTCGATTGAATCAAGTTCTGAGGAGCTTGAGGATACTGACAGTTTGAAGACTGATTTGAGTAAGATGAAGATAGAAAATGATTTGTTAAGAAACGAATCCAGTGAGCTCAAAGCTGAAGTTGAAAAATTAACTAAAGAAATGAGCTCCTGGAACCAATCGGCTCGTGCTCTCCACAAGCAGTGAAGGAGAAGCAAGTACTCAATCACAGCTGGTATATGACAAGTTCAACAAGATGAACTTTGTCAAATCCTACGTGATATATAACTACTATGAGTCGATAACATTTGATGACCATAACTCTCCCAAGTTGAACGATAATGGAAAAGCTGGTATAGGTTTTCAAAGACCTGAGAATTCCAAGCCCAGCTGGCTAAAGAACAAGCTGTACAAGGATAAATCGAAAGCTGTTTCCAAGTCTTTTGTTCCCAACCAGCCGAGGCGTAATTCAAGGAAGGCAAAATCTGGTTGGACAAAGGCTCAGCCGAGGAGAGATCTAAGTGGTCAGAATATGAAATCAAAACTCAACAGATCTCACAATTATGCACAGACCCTTAAGGATACTTATACTGGAAAAAATATCAAGGTAATTCAAGTATGGGTCCCGAAAGGGGTAATCCGATATGGACCCAAGTAAAATTGGGTACCAAAAGCTGGTTTTATGATAGCAAGATAACAGGTACGAACCAGCTGATGTATCAAACTTGTGTTACCTGGACAACGGTTGTGCAAGACATATGACAGGAAATCGAAAGCTGCTATCAGACGTCATTCCACACAAAGGCGCAAAAATAGTCTTTGGTGATAACGCATACGGTAACACTGTGGGTAAGGGTAAGATTATCCTCGATAACATCTCTATTTCTGATGTCTTAGTTGTTGATAACCTTCGTTATAACTTGATTAGCATTAGTCAGCTGTGTGACAATTCTACCCGTTGCCTTGAGCTCTTGCATATGGATCTTTTTGGTCCTATTTCAGTTACGAGCTTAGGGGGAACGAATTACACCCTTGCAGTTGTTTATGATTTTACTAAATATACTTGGGTGTTGTTTTTAAAAGCAAAATCTGAAACCGCCGACCAGCTGATACGCCTTTTCAAACGTTTACAAAATGACAGATCTTGTTCAGTCAACCGGATAAGAAGTGATCGTGGTACTGAGTTTCTAAATTTTAAATTAACTTCTTATCTGGAAGACTTAGGAATAAATCATGAGATTTCAGCAGCTAGAACTCCTCAGCAAAACGGGTTAGCTGAAAGGAGAAATCGCACTTTAAAATAAGCTGCT
This sequence comes from Dorcoceras hygrometricum, assembly GCA_001598015.1. Classification (NCBI taxonomy): domain Eukaryota; kingdom Viridiplantae; phylum Streptophyta; class Magnoliopsida; order Lamiales; family Gesneriaceae; genus Dorcoceras; species Dorcoceras hygrometricum. The sequence continues at coordinate 4,288 of KV020090.1, read as the reverse complement.
AGATCTATGATTGCTTATTCCGGCATTTCTCAAAAATTTTGGGCAGAAACAGTTAACAAAGCATGCTATACTCAGAACAGATCGATGATTAGTAGGATGCATGATAAAACCCCATATGAGATCTGGCATGGCAAGAAACCTGATATTTCTGTTGGGGATCCGGATCACGCCCCCCGGCGAGGCAGCGGAAGAACAGAAAATTAACATTCGGGAGACGATCAATACGAGTAATACAAAAAACAATCTATGACATTCATAGGGTGTTTAATAGAATTACCTTGTTGGCACTTGTGCCTGGCTCCAACCGGAATTACAATAACGTCGGCTCTTCATGGTAGATTGCGGTAGATAATTCCAATCAGGTCCACGACCGGAGGCGGGATTCCTTCGTCAGCCTGCACTAGAAGGCCTGACGAGATCTGCGTGGACGGATTCTCCTCGTTGAATTTGCCGGAAACAATTTTCCGGCGAAGAAGAGGCGGCGGCTCTTTGAGAGAGAGGAGAGGAGCGGTGGCCAATAGTGCTAGGGTTTAATGAGAATGAGTTATGTTAATTAAGTCTAGGTCTAGCTTAAGTAGACATGATTATGATGGACTTGGACCGGCCCAACGGGCCCGGGTCCAACGGGTGAACATTCGGTTCATCCCCATCACCATGACTTCATCGTAACTCCAATCACCGATCAGATCGGACCGCTCGATTCAGTTTCCAAAACTGAACACTATGATCCAAAAAAACATTTTTCAGAACCCCAGTGCAAAATGACCGTTTTGCCCCTCAACAGCGGGAAACCCCGGTTTGACCCCTGTTGACTTTTAGGAAGTCGCACTCCCCAAAATCCTCTTCTCGTGCTCGACACATTGAGCTGAGTATCCGTGCGGGAATCTCGAATCCATTACTTGTGTGACCCTCAATGGTTCAGGGATACAGCTAGCCGTGGGCCCACAACCATTGCGGCTCCGGAATCATAATTCCGGACTTGCCCATCGGATCATGGTAAAGCGTCTAGCAACATCACCCCATGATCCCCTAGGTATCACTGATAGTGCCTGCAAGAACCAGTTGGTCGTGGTTAGCGTACAGTACGGTCCTTTCAATCCATATATCCCGATCAGATCAACGACAATTGGTAAATCGAGAGTCGCTATAGATCCGATAGCTATGCATACATCTTGGAGATCGAATAGTGACATCGCGAGTGTAGCTAGGTAAACACATTTACCTAAAACACTTCTAGTACTCTGACCAGAGATTTATACACTATTATCCCCTCAGATAGCATAGGATATCCACGCATGTCTGCGAGCGGTGAATCCTCGACAACGATGCATCGACTCCTACATGCATCGGGGTCTCACCCAATCCCGACGCCTTATGACCCCAAGTGAGTCGGCAAACGGGTCAAAGTGAGACGCCTATCATATAGAGTCTCAATGACGTTTCAAGTCGTGAGGACTAATCAGTACAACCAAGACCTCGGACTTATCCACTCGACAAATGGTAATCACTTGGAAAGTCCGAAGGAGGGTAGTTCGATAGATCACCAGGTCACTATCTATATGCATGCTCAAAACATCACAATGCTCCCTACCAATGAAACATGGTACTTCGCATAGCAGATACTAGTCTCGAACTCGGGCGGCCTTATCCTCATTTTGACGGCCCAATCTACTAGGAACAGTTCAGAATGCACAGTGACTATTAGATGTGTTTCATGATAGCCGTCATACCCACTATCACATCTAACATACACTTTAGTGTATTCTAGGTCTTTACTCAACGCAATTTTTAATAATTACACACATAATAAAAGTAAAGAACGCCATATAAATAAATGCGAATATCATATATAAAGATTGTCATATACAAGAGTCTATAAACCCACATGCCACAAGTTGGCTAGTTGGGCATCTACTCTAACAATATCCCACTTGCCCTAAAGCCAACTACTCATCAGACGCAGTCCCATTATTTCGCGATGTTTTTCAAACAAGGTTCCTGGCAAAGGCTTCGTAAGTGGATCAGCAACGTTGTCCGTAGAGGCGACTCTCTCAACTGCTATGTCACCTCTAGCCACAATATCCCGAATTATGTGGTATTTCCTCAGTATGTGTTTGGATCTTTGGTGAGACCTAGGCTCCTTTGCTTGCGCAACGGCACCCGTGTTGTCGCAGTACATCGGGACTGGACCAAATCCATTAGGAATGACGCCCAACTCTTGGACGAAATTCCTTATCCAAACGGCCTCCTTAGCAGCAGCTGATGCTGCAATGTACTCAGCCTCAGTGGTTGAATCCGCGATGGTGTCTTGCTTGGAACTCTTCCAAGAGACAGCACCACCATTGAGCATGAATACAAATCCAGAGGTTGATTTCGAATCATCCACGTCACACTGGAAGCTAGAATCAGTATAGTCTTCTAGTTTCAGTTCACCACCACCATAGACCATGAACATATTCTTAGTTCTTCGTAAGTACTTAAGAATATCCTTCACAGCCTTCCAATGCAATTGGCCAGGGTTGGCCTAGTAGCGGCTCGTGACACTCAGATCATATGCGACATCCGGTCTAGTCGATATCATGCCATACATAATACTACCTATAGCCGAAGCATATGGTACACGTGCCATACTCTCTATCTCCTCATCAGTCTTTGGACACATAGACTTGGATAGAGTGACCCCGTGGCACATAGGTAGGTGTCCTCTCTTGGACTCTTCAATAGAGAACCTCTTAAGTATGGTATCGATGTAGGTAGCTTGGGTGAGTCCGAGCATCCGTTTAGATCTATCCCGATAGATCTGTATTCCAAGAATATAGGATGCTTCACCCATGTCCTTCATCAAAAATCTGCTAGATAACCATACTTTAGTTGACTGCAGCATTCCTACATCATTCCCAATGAGTAGAATGTCGTCAACGTAAAGTACGAGGAATGTCACAGCGCTTTTAACTACCTTTTTATAGACACATGGCTCCTCGGGTTTCTTGATGAAACCAAATTCCTTAATTTTTTCATCGAATCTCAGGTTCCAACTTCGTGATGCTTGTTTGAGACCGTAGATCGATCTCTGAAGCTTGCATACCTTATGATCGCTTCCAACAGATGTGAAACCCTCAGGCTGCGTCATATAGATCTCTTCCTTGATGTTTCCATTAAGGAACGCAGTTTTCACATCCATTTGCCATATCTCATAGTCGTACCATGCGGCTATGGCTAACAATATTCTAATTGACTTGAACATTTCGACTGGCGAGAAGGTTTCATCATAGTCAACACCTTGCCTTTGAGTGTAAACTTTCGCGACCAGTCGTGCCTTGTAAGTCATTACCTTACCATCAGGCCCAAGTTTCCTCTTGTACACCCATTTGCACCAATAGGAACAATTCCTTCGGGAGGGTTAACCAGAGTCCAAACTGGGTTAGCATGCATTGAGTCAAACTCAGACTGCATTGCTTCAAGCCACAAATTAGAATCAGTATCGGAAATTGCCTCCTTGAAAGTTATTGGATCAGATCCAACAACTTGATCACCTTGATCATCTTCAAGGAGAAAACCATATCTCTTAGGATCCCTAGGAACCCTTTCGGATCTCCTAGGTGCGACCATTTCTGGTATTGGCTCTGTAGGTGCAGGAGACTCACCTGGTACTTCGATTTGATCTCGAACCTCTTCGAGTTCAACTATTATGCCCTTTCTATCAAGTAGAAATTCCCTTTCCATAAAAGTGGCATTCCTTGAAACAAACACTTTTGTTTCGCTCGGATAGTAGAAGTAGTATCCAATGGAATTCTTTGGATACCCAATGAAGTAGCATAAGATGGATCTCGTATCCAGCTTATCTCCCACTGTCTGCTTCACGTAAGCTGGACATCCCCAAATCCTCATAAATGAGTACTTGGATGGTTTGCCCATCCATATCTCATACGGAGTCTTATCCACTACCTTGGTGTGGACATTGTTCAATAACATTACCGTCGTTTCGAGCGCATAGCCCCAAAACGAGGTAGGAAGCTCAGTGAAGCTCATCATGGATCGAACCATGTCCAACAAGGTCCGATTACGACGCTCCGCTACACCATTGAGTTGTGGTGTGGCCGGAGGGGTCCACTGTGAGAGAATCCCATTCTCTTTCAAATAATCTTGAAACTCAGTACTTAAGTATTCACCAGCTCGATCAGATCGAAGTGCCTTAATGCTTTTGCCTAACTGATTTTCTACTTCAGCCTTGAATTCCTTGAACCTTTCAAAGGATTCAGACTTGTACTTCATCAAGTACAAGTACCCG